>JAIPRL010003560.1:0-45902 GCA_025469235.1 Pemphigus obesinymphae
TCAACCCATGATGTTTTGTTCATTTTTCTCCAAATCCACATTTCCATTGCTTCTAAGCGGTCCTTTTCATTTTTCCTGATAGTCCAAGTTTCACATCCATATAGTAACACACTCCACACAAATGTTTCAATGAATATTTTCTTCGTTTCGATGTTAAGGTGTTTGCTAGTTAATAGACTGTTTTTCTTTATGAATGTTTGTTTGGCTAAAGTAATTATTTTTTTTATGTCAATAGTGGATGTATTATTATATGTTATTATACTTCCCAGATAGGATAACAGTTCGATTTCTTGGATTACAGTGTCGTATAATTTTATAACTGGGTTGGTATATATTTGATCTCTTCGGGCTATCATTGTTTTTATTTTGGTAACGTTTATTTTCATATGAAATTTATCCATAACCCTTGATAATGTGTTAAGCATGAAATTCATGTTGTCTTCACTTTCTGCCACCAGTGCAATGCCGTCCGCAAATCTTATACTGTGTACCTTTTCTCCGTTTATTCTTACGACGTTGGTTACATCTTTCATTTCTTCGATGGCTTCTTCTATGAATAGATTGAACAAGTAAAATGACAAGGGACAGCCTTATCTTACTTATCTTAGCTTCCTTTATGGTTCCATTTATATCTATCAGTGTTGCTTGATCCTTGTATAATCTCAGAATAAACCTTCTGTCTTTCCAGTCAATTCCTCTTCTTTTTAATGTCCCAAACAGCAAGAACCAATCTACTTTGTCAAAGGCTTTTTCTAAATCTATAAATATTATATATGTTGGAAGGTTCACGTCCAACCTTCTTTCTATTATTAGTTTCAGAGCCAGGATCGCCTCCCTAGTTCCTCTCTCTCTCTCCTGAACCCAAATTGCTCTTTTCCTAGCTGATCTTCTATTTTACCTTTTAGCCTATTTTTAATGATGTTAAGAAGTATTTTTGAGGCGTGTGTTAATAGTGTAATTGTTCTATAATTAGTACAGTTGGTTGCGTTTCCTTTCTTTGGTATTATTATTGACTTATTCTTTATAAAGTCCTTTGGCAACTTCCCTGTTTCGTAGCACTCATTAATAATTTTAAATAACAGTGATTTGGAATGTTCATCCAAATTCTTCAATATTTCCGCAGGTATGTCATCTATATCAGTTGTTTTTTTGTCGGTTAATGTGGTCAGTGCACAATAAAATTCAGTTCTTATCAGAGAAGGTCCTTTGCAATCAGGATTAACTCCTTCCTCATGTTCCAAATAGTTCAGTTCCTCAATAATCTCTTCCTCTTCGTATAGCTCTTCTAAATATTCTTTCCATCGTCCGGCTACCTTTTTATTTTCAAATAGCAAGTTCCCATATTTGTCACTGATAATATTACTTTTTGTCTTGGGTTTATATTCTAGGCTTCTTACTCTATTATATGCTCTATCTGTGTTATTTTTTATCAACAAGTACTCAATTTCTTTGCAATTTTCACGTAACCATAGGTCCTTTGCTTCCCGGCATTGGTTTGTGATTTCATTCTTAATTCTTTTGTATTCGACATCATCTACTGCTCTTAGTACATTTCTCTGCTTGATTAGTTTAGTATCTTCTGGGTCATCCATGGTTTTTTGGGCTCAAGAATATTTTTGCCAAGAATTTTTTCGCAAATTGCGTTTATATCACTTTTCATTTTCTCCCAGGTTATTGATTCCTTTTTCCTATTTATTACTACTAGAGTTGATTGAAAAACTGCTGTTATTCTTTCGTTTCTGAGTTTTTCCAGACACCAATTCTTTTTCCTGGCTAGTATTATTTTCTTAAATCTAATATTGCACTTTGTTTTGACTAGAATGTGGTCACTATCTATTTGGTTTCCAGGGTATGAATGACTAGATCGTATTTGGTTTCTATACTTCTTCTTAACTAGGATATAATCAATCTGGTGTCTGCTCTTATATACAGGGTCATTCCATGTATACCTTCTTCTCTTTGGAACTTCATACATCGTATTAGTGATTATCATTTCAAAATGTTCACAGAACTCTATCATTTTTTCTCCTCTCTCGTTTGTGTTTCCCAATCCAAACTTACCGATGCATTCATGCCCCATCATTTAATTCCCGACTGAAGCATTGAAATCACCCATTACAAATACATTTGATTTATTATCGGTTATTTTTAACAATTCTTCAAGTTGTTGATACATGATTTTGATTTCCTCTTCCTCGCAGCTTGTTGTTGGGAAATATACTTGTATAATGTATATATCTGTGGGTTGAGCTTATAGCTTAATCATAATGATTTTTTCATTCACATGGAAAGTGTTGAGGACATTGTTTTTCCATATACTTCTCAGAATAATCGCTACACCTTTACTGCCTCTCTTCTCACCCCCACTATGAATTATTCTCAAGTCATTCTTGATGTAATTACCGTTTCCTGGCCATCTTGTTTCAGAGATGCCTAAAATATCTAGTTCTCCATTTATCATTTGTTGTGAAATTTCTTCAATCTTACTAGGCTTGAGCATTGTTCTTACATTCCATGTACCAATATTAAATTTGAAATTGTTATTGTTGTTGTTTTTCCAAAGATTTCGTTGGGTGATGACCTGGGAGGCCATGGGTCCTCCTCTGCCGGATCTTGGGTTCCGAAGCCCATGAACCGTAGGATTCAAAATGTTATAAGACAAAGACATTATATTTATCAGTGTTAGGGAATCCATAGGATCTTTAATGCAGTGGTATCCCTCTTGCCTTCTGCATTCTCCGGCCGTTGACCATACTAGTTGGTTCTTCCGCCCTTTCAAAGCAGTTTCTCACCTTGAGGGCATGAGATTGCCCTATCGGACTTAGCTCCTCCGCTCCAAGGACCATTGGTTTCGTAGGTTTGTCTCCTTATACCGGGAGATTTCGGTATTCCTATTATTTGCCTTTTACGACAGGGGGAACAGCCCGTGATCTTATTCTAACCCGAGACCACACGGGCATATAATGCTATATAAATATAGTTACTTTGTGTAGTAATTATTTTCGGTTGTCTGTTTTGTTTATCGTACTTATAAGACTGGAGTTTCATATCGTTTTCAAGTCAAGGTAGTAGTTAGGTTAATAGGAATTATTAGGTGACATGTAAACCGTCTCAGATTCAAATCCTCCTGTATTTTTTGCATTTTTCCCCAAATTTTTGTTAACGTAATTTACTATAAAATTATAGAAAAAAATTCTATATTTTTTTAGTAAATCGGACTAATATTATAGTTCCCCCTATAGTCAGTATAAATACTATTTTTATATAGTACAATTAACTATATTGTATTTTTCATGTGTATGTTTTCGATCGTGTATATATCATATATATATTAATATTCGATTTAAAAAAATATATTTATTTAAATACATTAAAATTTTGATAATTATTTAAAACTAATTTAATAGTTATTTATAATTCAGCATATTAGCAGTTTAGTGATATAAATATACAATTTTAAAATACGCATTTATTTTCTTTAAAAGGGGTATCCATGCCGGATATACGCTACTTTCAATAAATGAAAAACACAATTTTACACATTAAAATATGAATTTGTCCTCATCTGCACTATATTTCTACATATCTGATAAATTTATAATGTGTAGAATATTTTTTCGTATTATAAATAATATTATGTTATATCATTACTCATATATAGATATAATTATTGAAATTTAAATCTATAACTTATTTTATCTATATCTAAATCTAATTTCAATCACATATTTTATATTCTTTTCATGAAGGATATATTATAAATAATTTGAAATATATCACTATATCAAGTAGGCACATGAAAAAAGGATCTTATATGGTACTATTCTAAATTGTATACCTACTCATAATTATTAATTAAATCATTTCTTGGAAAAAAATACTCAATAATGACATTAGTTACCGGGAAAAATATTTATATTTTCACAAACTTTAAAAATTGTTTAAACATAAATGACTAAACACAAAGTTTTTTCTAAAATTTTCTATAATTTTTTATTTTCACTTCTTTTCAAAAATTATTGTATTTATCTGATTTTCGTGAAACACCCTGTATACACACTTTTTTGATTACCATGTATTCTCTCTCTATTTTTAACATTAAAATAACAATAAAAATGTAATTCGTTTCCACAACATTAATATTGTAATATTTCATTCATGGTGCTTGAATTTTTGTATCTTCGGTGTGTTGACGCTAAAAAATTATATTTACTCATGATAAAATAATATAATTTATTGATTATCACTGCATATTTGTTCAGTCCTCCATATAATATACATCACGAACATATAAACTTTTGTATAATGTATAATGCAATTGTAAAATCAATAAAAATAAATAAATTATATTTTACGGTAGTACATTAAATGTATATTCGTCTCAACCCGGGCAAGTAACATTTTCGTCATTGCATGGTTTTTGTTTTGCCCGACACAATTATTACTAAATAGGTGCAAGGTCTTCACCGTTTCAGGGATTTTATTATTGATGTAGTACAGTAAAAAAGAACATCCATCATTCAGACCTTTCTTCCCATTATCTTCATGATAAATGTAAAATTTTGCAGTGTTCTGTTTTATATTGTGAACAGCAAACACATTGATATTGATTTGCCGTAGATAAAATGTATCTTGTACTGGAATTTTAGGAAGAGTGAGGTTTTGCATAAAATCAAATACAATGGCAGGAACTGTTTCATCATTTTTATTATCTTCTGCTTCTGATTTCAACTTTGAATAAAATTTTCGAGCTCTTCTTTTATGGATCATCAGATCAGCCTTAGCTTTTCTCTTTGCTGTCTCACTAATATGAGAGCTTCTTATTTTATTAGTGAGCTGTTCACACTCATAGCAACAATCCACCTGAGGCTGACCAAATCTGAGATTGAAATTATCTTTGAAATATTGGTAAAATCTGTTAAATCCGACTGTACTGTCGCTATGTTTTTCGTTGTACATTGTCCACATAGTTTTAATATCAAGCCTTTCATTTAGGTATTTAATCACAGTACCAGTATAGTAGCTAATTTCTGTTGGTTAACTGCTGATGTGTGAATGCATTTTTAACAATACATCAGAAGACAGGGCATTTACACTTCCCTCATTTCCCCTCATATCCTTAGGGGAAATTCCTAAAATGGCTAGTGTGTTGATTCTCTTAAGACGTTTTAGAGAAATGGAATATAGAGATAAAAAAGCATTTCGACATACTTCTATAGTCTTTTCCCGAAGCATAATATTGTAGGTAAGTACCATCCGAGGAATTGGCTGATGTTATAAGATGTTATATGATGAAATAAGTCTAAATCCACGTTGTTTATTCACGAAAAAACGTAAAATAAATATCAAGTGATAATGATATAATCAAAATATCAATTGATAATAAAATAATACTACAGAATGATAAAACATAGAGATAAAAGAGAAGTGATATGACAATTTAGAAACAATAATAGGAGGAATTCGTGTAAAAACGGACCTTAGTCCGGGAATACGGTCCCTTCTGGCATGAAACGGAAAATCAACACGCAGTTTTCTAGCACAGGGAATGACTGAATAAAGTCCGTTATTACATAAAACGTTGAAAATACCCCTAAAAACTTAAAATTTGTTGTTAACATGTTTTTGCCAAAAATGGCGCTATGGACCCTTTTTGCATGAACCAATTCATTTATAGTATACGATTCAATTAAGTATTCTTAAGATCTGTTTTCGGAGTTTGCTTATTAATATCTTTGTTACCTATCCTCTGCCCATTCTTCATATTCTTCATATTTTAATTTTTTAGATGCTTAGCAAAGCAACATATATTTGTTTTACATTTATGTCATTACCGAACACTTGAAATAGAAGAATAAATCCAAATGTCTCATATTTTCTTGTTGTCCAGGAGCAAATAGAATAACCGAAAAATACGTACAAAAATCAGTAAAATAATGTAAAAATACCAAAAAATTAAACAAAAACAGAAAGAAAATATGTTAAAATATATTATGATAATTTCCTTGAGATTTCTAAAATATAACTATAATAAAATTATTCTGTAGACATCATGATTAATAATGAAAAATTTTTTTCTACGAAAATTAATGAACTTTTGTCTTAGCAGACTAGCAAAGTAAGTAATATTATTTACCCATACTGCTATCAACTCCCAATATGCCACCGTATAGTCTAATATGATATTATATTTAAATAATCATGGTTGTACCGAAAATTAAACGTACATTGCATCAGCCGCACCCTTTTCGGAATTTGAATATCTTTTTATGCCAATGTTATGAACCACTGGTTAATATATGTTATATTAACGGGGTATTTTACTGACTAAGCATATTAGATCTACCGTCGCACGATCGTATGAATGTATATTTATGTGCGACGATAGTCGAGTTTTCGATACGTTAAGAAACAGTAATTATTTGATTTATTCGATATTCATAATTATAAAACTCGTGTTTAATTGTAAGTACTCATAACTGTTATTATTGACTCAATAAACTAATTCTTTTACTTTTAACGGACGTATTGTTTACTCTGAACGAACTTCTACCAACAAATTTCAACCGTCAGAACGGAAATAACCGTCCGACCACCTACAACATAGACTTGACCGGCATACGGGAAAGGGTCACAACACCAAAAAAAAGCACGTCATTTGCATGATGGTTTTTAGAATTTGCACAATTTTCATTAGGCCAGTATAACAAATTTTCTATTAGCAGGTTGGTGGCAACGTTGCGTCATCTGTGATAACTGAAAAATTAAAAAGTTTTCCGGTCTTTTTGTATCAATACTTAGCTCGTGATTCCCGTGCATTTTCATAACTGTTTTTAGAATTTGTACGATCATTTTTATAATATAAAACACTTTTTTTTAAATTTCAGACATTGTGCCAGTCGTGTTATTGTACTCGTAAATTTTGGGATGTCGTTGTGTAATCTCCAAAGGGAATTTAATATAATTTTCAAGATAATTTCGATATTTAAAAAAATTTTCATGCCAATATTTATCACGTTATTTACAATAATTTGCATAACCATTATTAGAATTTTCACGATGTTCATATCGCTGCTATTTTAAATTTTCTATATTAGCAGTTCACGCAATATATCGGCTGTGAACATCTGAAAAAGTAAAAATTGTCTAGTTTTACACGTGTAAAATTTTTTAGAATTTTTAGAATTTCTCAAACATTTTATAGTATTTTTGTACTGAATTTTACTAAAATTGACTTTTTTTTGTATTATCGTATAATTCAAAATATTTTTAACCTCATTATGTAAGCACAGTATAGAGGCCATATTAAAAATTTTTATTATTGAATCTACCTATTCCTGTACCTATACTCATCGCACGTTAATAATGATAAATTACATTGATCAGTCGCACAGGTAGGTCAGATTAACACAAATTCCTTCACCATACTAATAACCTTAGCCGGTCAATCACAGCATTTTTTATACTGAGCAATGCTATACATAGTACATTATTTACGAGTGTATGATGTGATTATGATAATGCATAATATCCCATCATTGAACAAAACAAATGCTAAATCATCTGTGGTCGTATCATGGTCTTAACGTGCGCCGAGTACAATATTATATTATATCCATAATTTTTCAGTACATTTTTATGATTACACACAAAATTATAAAAAAATATGTTTTTAAATGATATATTATGGAACAAGAGTCACTATCATATATAAAATATAACACTACAGTAGAAGTGCAAATTCATAGGAATCATGTGCTAAATATTGGCAACTGTAAAATATGAAAATGATAACTAATTCTAATAAACACAGCCGATACATTGTGTCAACCGCACATGTAGAAAATTTAATATAGCAGAAATCGTGCAAATTCATAAAATGGTCATGCAAATTAGGTGCTAAATATTGGTATAAGAGAAAGTTTAAATAACAAAAGAGCGTTCCTGGCACAATACTTGAAATTTTAAAAAATGTGTTATATTATCATATATATTATCTAAAAATAAAAACCCAATTTCTACTAATAAATTTATTATTATTTTAACATATACGAATTTGGGAAACAATGTTTTGATCTTCAGTGTTAAACAACTACTGAGTCGTTCGGAACGTATATATTCTTTTTTATAGAACAGATGACGTCATCCATTGATGAGTTCAGCCTATATGGTATCGCTATATTATTAACAATTTCAATAAATTATTTTGTAGATGATTTAGATCCCAATTGAACAAGTTA
Organism: Pemphigus obesinymphae; assembly: GCA_025469235.1. Taxonomy (NCBI): domain Eukaryota; kingdom Metazoa; phylum Arthropoda; class Insecta; order Hemiptera; family Aphididae; genus Pemphigus; species Pemphigus obesinymphae. The sequence continues at coordinate 8,241 of JAIPRL010003560.1, forward strand.
TTTTTATTATTTGTGATTTTTATTGCTTCCCTTATGTTTAATTCTTGATTATATTTTTACTTGTTTTAATAATTATATTATTTTTATATTATTCTTTACCTCTAATAGGTGTTCTGCTATTTGTGAATTGTTTGTTTCTTGATTTTAAATATTCCTAATGTGTTTTTTAAATTTAATTCCTATGTTTCTTCTAGTTTGTCCTATGTAACATTTTTCACAATTCTCACATTTCACATTTAATAGACTCATTAAATTTTTATTTTTTGATGATACTATATCAATATCATTTTTTTTTTTAAATTTTGAGATTTTATTTGAAATGTGTGGTATGAATATTATGGTTGCTCTTTAATTACTATTTTTTGAAATGTCTTGTTCTAAAGTACTGATATAATATATATTATTTCTAAGGTTTTTTTGCAATTTTTGTTTCTTTATTAGTTTTATAATTATATGTTTATCGAATCCATTAAAATTGTTTATGCTTATTATTAACTGCTTTTATTTTTCGAAATCTATTTTATTCATTGGGATATTCACTAATCGGTACACCATGCTATTCCAGGCAGCCATTTTGTGTTTCCAACAATGATTTGAGGTATTCTCGATATATCTATAAGTATGAGCCTTTTTTTCTGTATATTGCGAATTCTAGTTTATTATTTGATCTTTTATTATAAATATCCAAAAACGTTTATCTTTGTTCAACTTCTTTTTCACTTGTGAATTTTATCGAAGAGCATTGGCAGTTCAAGTTTTCAAGAAAATCTTCTATGTTAAAATCTTCATTTACTATTCCGAAGGGGGGGGTTGTTAGATCGCCTCCTCGTGGTACCCCCTGGGCAACGTTCATCTCATTGAACAGCCAAAGATCTCTCAATTTTGCGGCCAAACTATCCTTATGGATCTCCCGGCTCCCAACACTATCAATATCAATATCAATAACATCAACAACAACAGAAGCAACACCCCCTGCCATTCAACAGAAAACGGTTCTTTTCAGAGCCAACTGACCCGGGATCTAGGCCCTCAGTTTAGAATCCCACAACTGAATGTAGAAGGTATTAGTCGGGACAAGATCGAGTATCTTACGAAATTTTTAAGGGAAAACAATATATTATCTCTGTCCTACTACTATAGGAAACACACTGACGAAGACCAACTCCGACAAAGAAGATCTATTTTTGGATACTTTATAGCAGCCGCCACATACGACAAAAGATATAGTACCTCCACATATACACGTAATGACATACTCAATTAGGAACACGTATCTACCTATGAACGTAGCAACATAACATTTGTCATATAAAGATTAATGAATTAAGTATCATAAACGTCTACAAACCACTAAACGAAAACTGGCTTAATAGTGACCTTATGCCCATAACCCACCCAGGCATAAATGCCGGTGATTTTAACAGCCATCGCCAATTTTGGGGCTACGACAATAATAACCCTAATTGGGTGAAAAAAAGGGAGATGGCAGCGTGACTACAATCCGGACCTATGCTTCACAACAAAAGACCATAGAGGCTACACCATACCAATTAGCAGAGAAGTCCTCTATTACCAGCCATCTAATATCACTAGCCCATTGTCATTTCAAGATATACGTAAAATGAATGGACAACAGTATCTAAAGTATACGTAGATGCATGCCTTACACACGGCTTGCTCAAAAACCACAATCACTGTGATGATATGCTTTCTGAAGCAACATTAGGCTGTACAGCAACACAAGTTCGTCTAATATTCGCTATAGTGTTGAATATATGTTCCCCAGGACGAGTAGACACATTATGGGATAAACATAAATATTCAATAACTGACGATATATTGCATCGAATTCGTACATGGTGCAATGATCTAAGGATTACATTCAGTAACGCGATATATAATGAAGCATTGATTGCTATCTAGTATCTTTGCGCTGTTATTGCAAATGTACTCCTCAGTCATTTCGGTATGCGTTAGCCAAATCGAAGTACATCTGAATTAATGAACACTGAAACGAATCGTGTACTGCATTATAATACTGCAGAAATGGCAGCGATTATTACTCGCAATATCCCACTATTGACTCGTGAAAAAAAAAAATTATACAACTGTATTATGCTGCCAATTTCGAAGGGACAAGGTGGATTCTTTTTTTTTTTTTTTTTGATGCACCATGTGGAACTGGCCAAACCTTTCTTATTTTGCTAATTCTCGCCAAAATACGATCAATGGCCGTTGCATCATTTGACATTGCAACAACTTTATTGGATGGAGGTAGAATAGCTCATTCAGCTGCCTCTGAATATTCAAAATAACCGAAACGCAATGTGCAACATAAAAAAACTATAGTCCATGGCTACAGTGCTGAAACAATGCAAAATTAGCATCTGGGATGAATAAACAATGATACACAAATATTCTCTTGAAGCGTTTAACAGAAACACTCAAAGATATAAAAAACGACAAAATATTCGACGGCACTCTGTTACTTCTTTCAGGTGATACCAGACAATTATTTACCGTCGTTCTACGTTCAACACGCTGATGAGGTCAACACTTGCTTGAAATCATCGCCACTGTGGCGTAATGTTGAAAAAGTCCAGGTAAAAATAAACATGTGCGTCCAAATGCTACAAGATTCATCCGCAGACACATTCTCAAAACAATCGTTGAATATCGGCGATGGAAATTATGCTGTCAATGAAAATATTGGTTGCATAAAATTGCCCACTAATTTCTACATAATGGTTGATTTGCAAATGATCTAGTTGACCACATATTCACTAATGTACGCATACAATACATAAATCATGCGTGGTTGGCAGAAACAGCCATTTTGGCAGCAATAATTATAGACGTCGAGTCTCGACGACTTAAAATTCAAGATGCAACAGTCGTTGCCAGGCGAATTAGTATCATACAAATCGATTGATACAGTTTGCGATGCTAACGAAATTGTAAATTATCCAACAGAGTTTTTGAACTCAATGGATTTGCCAGGCATGTCACCACACCTTCTAAGACTGAAAGTTGAATCTCCAGTTATTTTACTTCGGAATTTGAACCCAACGCGACCATGCAATTGCATTCATTTGGTCATTAAAAAATGTATAAAAAAACTTTATCTAAACCACCATTTTAAATGGCAAATTCCGAAGTTAAAATTGTTTGTTGCCATGCATTCCAATCATTTACACAGACATGCCAATTGAATTCAAACGCGATCAATTTCCTATTAGATTGGCATTCACTATGACAATCAATAAGTCACAATGCCAAACAATGTAATTTTACGGCTTACATTTGGCCACACCATGTTTTTCACACTAATAATTATATGTAACATGTTCTCGCATGGGCAAACCATCGAGTTTATTTGTGTTGGCTAAATATGGACTAACAAAAAATAACGGTACACTCAATTGATCTTAATATTGATTTTCTTTATTTAATTTTTCTACTTTACGATAAAAAATACATTATTTTTTTCACTTTACATTTAGCTCTTAAGAAAACAAACAATGAATATGTCAGTTACATTAATGAAATACATTAAATTAAAAAATGGTTATTGTTTTTTATTATTATGGGCGGTCATAGTCTACAGCGTTCCATCCCTCTTTCTGTCATTGAACCCATCCCCACATATTCGTTTGATCTACTTCAAAGAATGGCCGTCATCATACTTGGGCTCGAGGAGACCATTTTCCTACGGCGCAACGCCAAATACGGTCAAACCTTAACGCATTTGCTCGATATCTACGTGGAATCTATCCTTAACGGTGAATTAGTTGTGTTCACTGTCATCGTACTTGAAGTAAATGGCTTGGTACAACTGCATCCGAAATCAGACCCGAAATATATTCCTAGAACAGAACTGCGACACAAAACAACAGCACACTTTTAGTTTCAAATTTAATATTTCACTTTCGATTTATACTTACGTTCGATTTATTTGATAATTTATATGGCAGAATAACGGACGCCTGGTCAGCTAGTATAGTTTATTTTTTGGTTCATCAAACTCCCCAGAAATACCTTTATTTAAAAGATTTAAAGTCATATAGAATAAAATTAATCAAGGAAGTTAAGACGGATTGAAGTTAAAGGAAGAAACAGAAATATACGTTACACATACTTTAGAAGCTCTTGAGAAAATTATAATCAAAAAAACATTAATCGGAGATTATTTAAAAAGAACGCGTAGTGTTAACAATGATTATATTGAATAAGCCTCCATCTAAAATACATCGGCAAACTCCAGAGCCAGTCCACCATGCACGATAGATAGAAAAACTAATTTATGCTAAAAAATTTTTTTATATCGCAAACAACATAATATTTTTAAACAGACAAAAAAAGAAGAAAAACCACTACAAAGATTTGTTCACTTCGATGCTCTTCTATATACAAAAATATGGGCTGAATATTCGCTTGTAGCTGATGTGTTAGGGGGAGATCTGAATTTCTGAATAAATCTAAAATAATACGAATCCTTTAATTCTGAAATCTGCATTGCAGCCATAAATATTCTATAACGCTACTTATAGTATTTATCTAATGAACTTATTTGACTTGCTAATTAAGTGATCTCTTTTCCAATAAAGTGACCAACCCGAAAAATTGAAAATTGTAATTGGCATATTAACTGATTCTGGTATATGGTAAGTAAGAGGACATGCTGCAATCCTTAGGAATTACGTAAGCTAGGGAGATTTTTCAATAAAAGTAACTCAAAAACTTCTATATTTTTTAGATATAGGTTTCGTTTTTTAACCTACCGCCCAAACAGGACTTGAAAATGAAGAGTATCAACAAGTCAAGAAACACACAGCATTTGTAAGTTATTAAAGATACAGCTGAGCGAAGACAATGCCAAGCTCTTTGGAGAATTTAAGATGTTATTAACCAATGATGAGGAAAAAAAGGAATGTTTACTGCAACAGATTATAGAAGCGAACGGAAAATCAGTGTCCATAAATAAAATAGTAGTAAAGGCTGTTTCTCATTAATAAATGCCAAAGGCAATAACTATATATAGAGCTAAGCACTAAAAGAATGTAATTGTATTATTAACTCATAAAATATATAAAAAAATGTTTACACATTTATAGTTGTAGTTTTTCTTACAAAAAAATGTAAAAAAAACATATAAAAATTATATTTTGAATCCTTCTGAGCACCAACTTACTTACTTCGGAATACGAAGTAGATAACATTTAAAAAAACATTCTTAATATCGTTTTGAGACTATTTATAATAAAAAAAAATTTGTAAATCATTTCAGTGTTTCTTGATTTTTTTAAAATGTTAAATAAAAAGTATAATAATGGTTATTTATAATTTTAAATGAACTCAAATTAAAGATAATAAAGGTAAAAACCAAAAACCTAACCATTTTTCTAAAACATTACATTCTACCGGTTTTTCTTCATTTTGCGGAAAACTACCAATTTTACATAAAAACTGATAAGACATTGTTTTTAGTAAATATTTATTAATTTATTAATTTCTACAATAAAAGTCTTTACCATTTTATTTTATAACTTAAAAGTTTAAGAGTGTACACGCAAAAAACTAAAATTCCCCCATTTTTTATTAAGCTTTAACCTCATTTAGCATAGGGAAAGGGTTGACTTATCAACTCAAACTTTACAATAATTATTTTTTTACATATATCGAAATTGAGGAGTGCCTTCATCAAATATGATAAAAAAAAATTTACCTCTTAATTTTGTGCCACCCTAACACACATATGTTGTTTGTTACCCAGGTAACAATTCCTTTATTTCCTTTATTTACAATTAAATTTCCAATTTATTATAATTTCCTTTAATTTTGTGAATTCTATATCTAGTGTAAACTGTTCCGTGAACACCTGAATCGTGTCAATCCCTTTTTTTCGATCTTTCATGTAACTGTTCCTTTGATGTATCACATATTGAAAATGATTTGGTCCGGTTGAAAGGAAATAAATCTATTGGCCCTGGTGGTATTTCATATGATTTCTTATATGCGATCAGATCTTTTATATGTTTTTCATGATTTCTGCTATTTAGGAAATTCCTTGATTCGAGAATATTCCTTAAAATACATAAACTTAGTTCCATTGTGACAGTATTTAAATCCGGTGATATTTCTAATGCTGCTAATTATAGACCAATAACTAACATTAGTCACATAGGGAAATTATTTAAATCATTAGTCTTAAATTGCATTCAACCTGCGGTAAATAAAATTTTAGTGGAAGTACAACGCGGGTTTTGCCCGCGTCGATTGGTTACCACATGGAATCTTGTTTTTACTGATTACGTGTTAGATTGATGTCGTCTACACTGACTTTATTAAAGACTTTGATAGGGCAAACCATGTAGCATAATGAAAAAAAAATATCTGTCCAATCGCAAACAAATTGTGAAAATATTTGGTATCAATTCGCTGGTACTTAATATGGCGTCTGGAGTACCTCTTGGTAAATATCTTTCCCCGTTACTCATTACGTTTTTTTATCCATAATGTAAATAATGTTATTCGCCACAGTAAATTCTTATTATTTGCTGATAACTTGAAGTTATTTTTGGAAATTTGTTTAGTATCTGATTGTCAACTACTTCAAAGTTACCTAAATTCGTTAGATGCTTGGGCTGTTAACCTTGGTTTAGACTTTAATGTCTCTAAATGTCACACTATGTCCTTTTATGGAAGCTTTGAAAAGTTTTGGAATTTGGAATTTATATACTTGTTTTGTGGTATCTTTCTTACTATAGAAACTAACACGGTAAACGATCTTGAAGTAATGCATGATAGTAATTTTAATTTTCAAGCCCATATTAATGCTGTAAAGCTTTGAAAGCTCTTGGACTTCTTAAACGGACATTCAATAAATTTAAATTACTTGCTCCTCTAAAAGCATTATATTGTATGCTAGTCAGGTCCATTTTATAGTTCGCTGTTGTAATTTGAGACCCTCACACTGCAAGTGATATGAGCCAACTTAATAGGATTCAACGAAAGTTTTGAGTTTTTCTGCCTACTTATTAAAAATTGAGCATAAACCTCATAATAATGAACCAGTATCAATTAGGTTATATTTACAGTCTATAGCTGATAGACGAGTTAACTATAATAAGATTTTTCTACGTAAGCTTATTAATTGGTCGATTGATTATCCTGACTTATTTTCTATGGTTAACTTTAAAATACCTCGCATCCAGACCCGCTCTTCCTATCCTTTCTCATTACCTTTATGCACAACTAATTTTTCCTGTAACCGTACACTCTATATGATGATTTTTGATCATTGATTTTTGATGGCAAGACAATGTGGATCCGTCTTTTAATTTATAAGTTATTCTAATGTATTTTTCTCACTCTTACTATTATTATTTTTTATTCATGATTTGTCTTCTCACTTAATTATTAAATTATTTAATTATTGTATTGTTATCTTTTGTTTTAAATTGTTACTGTACTTTGGGCCGCGACCCGCATTAAAAATAAATAAATAATATTTAAAAAAAATTTACTAAACATTAATTAAATAATATACATATTTTGTATATAATAATTTGTTACTTGGGTACATATTTATATATACATACATATATATTTGATGAAAAATGGGAAAATCATGTATTCTAAAATAGTATTAGAAAACGGATAGCATTGAAAATAAATGTCCATTAAAAAAGTAATTTTAAATAAACAAAACAGAACTGAAATCAACCAAACCAAATGTACCAATGTATTTATTGGTAATGTATTTTATTTCAATTTACCAAATGTAAACGAGAAAATATCTATTTCTACATTTTCTTTATGTGTGAAAATATTATATTCGTTCAATTTAACAAAATCATATGCTTACATTAAACGGTCTTTAATGTCTAATAGGCGAGACATTTCAGAGAGCAAATATAACGTATAACAGTAAATACAACTTGTTGCGTGGTTTAATTATATACGAGATTTTCCGTTTAAATCCGTAAGATTTACTGAAATAATAGTGAAAACAATACGTCGTTTTTATTCGAATTTTAGTTTAGGTTAAATGTGTTTAATGGGTGTATAATCTTTCTGATAGGAAATTTATTATAGTTCATACTTTTTGAGAAGTCAATTTTCGATTTTCCCAGTAGATAGTTTTCTTAAGTAAACAGAAAATCTATACCAAAACTTATCATCAATTATTATACATCAGAAAGCAATAATGGCAAAGACTTAAAATGTGCACGTTATTTACAGAAGCACTGATAAATGGATGTATTGACGAGAAATTAATAATATAAAATTTTCATAAATTTTAACCACTTATAAGTAATTTATAAAACAATTTGTTAAAAAATTATAGAAGAACTACATTTCGGTCTTCATCTACAACTTTCTTGCAGATAATTTATTTAAAAGAAATAAATGTTCAATCTTTTGAAAGAGGAATGCCTTAACTATGCTTCCTCGAAAATATAAAACCCAACATAGGTGTAAAAATAAATATTGTATTTTTATATTCTATAAATATAATATAAAAATCTAAAAATGTTTTTAAAAATTTTCACCGGTTGAGAAACTTTGGATAGGGGGTGTGGGAAATGAAGTCTCTCAAGGCTTACTTTTTATCTAATATATCCCGGAACGCTGATTTTTAACTAAGTCTAGAGTCCGTTCTTATTTTTTTTTCCAATTCAATCACTGTCCAATACTCATTAAACCTACTCTGCACATTATGATATTATTTTTATTATCACCCCACAACTATATGCCTTTATTTAACGAAAACTAAACTAATTCTTACAAAACAATATGATTAGCCATTAGTGTGTCCCATAGTATTTCAACGAAAACTACGCTTTTTATTTAATTCCACTGACCATTATCCGTACCGGCGGCAGCATCAATATTTTCTTTTTCGTTTTTATTGCTGTCGTGCTTTGGATATACGACTTTTCCGTTTTTCGTTCGTCAGTATTTTGATTTTTTCGAAGACGCGAAGTTTAAGTACACACCGTATAAGCTCTGTGTTCATTCTATAGATAACATTGAAGTTTCTTATTGCTTCAGCATTTTTCCCGCCGTGGTCTTATCACCCCGAAATCCCAAAATGGGAGTTTTCCACCTTTTTCCGACGTTTTTCAATGCCATGGAGGACGGATTCGGATTTCCCGGACGTTTTAACGCCTGACTGAACATTTTATTGTCTACGAATCGTTCATGTACGACCTAGACGTTCGTTCCCAATATATGTATCTATCTATCTATATTGTTGAAATACGGTACCGTCTATTAATTTGAATTGTTTAAATTCAAGAAATTTTGACCGTCTTATTAACTCGATTAGATATCTTAGTGGTATAGTCAAACCAACTATCGATACGGGGCCACTGGTTCGATTTCCACTATGCTGATCTGATTTTTTTTCTCGATCTCGGCATCCACGGATATAACAATATTTATCCGATGTATGCGATATGTGAACAAAATCTTAATACATTTTCTTATCGTTCCAACTTTTATTATTAAGTATTTATATTATATTTTTACCTGTTCATTTGAACTACGTATAATTGTACCGGGTACCTATTATAATACCCTGTGGCAAGTTTGAATTTTTTTTTTTTTTCAAACATTCGTTGATTTCCATCTGGCGGCATTAGTTTTATAAAATACCGAGAACGGTAAGTCCGACCGACTGATTCGCATAGTAAATATGTTTACCATATTTTTTTTTATAACTCATAATAATGAATTTAAAATTGTTGAACTTTCATAATATTTTTGATAATTTTAATTAGATTTATATTAATAGGTAGATTCGGGTAAACTTTTATCGGGAGGTCTTTTAAATATTTCAACATATATAAAACTCGAAAACTATAAGTCCGACCAAATTCACATATGTAGAGTAGGTACCTACTATATTATTATGTTATTGTGGTACTTTTTAAAATTTGTATTAAATATAATTTATGTATATTTTGTGAAACTCGTTACACTCGGGCGAGTTCTTATAAAAATCTGAGAATATTAAGTTCCATACATTTTTAAATTACCCATCTACTTTGACAACCTACAACAGAAACACTTTATGTGTGAAAAACTATCTTCTAGAAATTGAACGCTAAATTCCGCTGCAGGCGAAATATTTTTAAAATGAATTGGTTAATTAACATTATTATTTCTCAAAAAACTTCGGTCACCGACTATTCTGGATCCTGATAAAATACATAATATGAGGTGTACGAATTACACTAAAAAGTAAATCTATTTATGTGGTGTTTCACTCAAAAATAGTTACACTTACATGGTGTCACACCCAAATGGGGTTGCAAATTCAAGGTTTAACGCATAAAAGGTATTGAACTTATAAGAATTCTCACTTAAACGGCGGTCTAGGAAGTTTTGGTGCTGCCGTTTTGGCGCTGGACCGGTTTGGCGCCGTCACCACCCAATGGATATTACCTACTACACATTTTTACAATATATAATTTATTTATATAATTCAATATTTTACAGTAGCATAGAAAAATTACATATTAATTACAAAAAAAAAAAAAACATGCGTGTTATAAGACATTATTTTAAATAAAAAAATATACATTATGTACTAATTGATAATTATATTAAATAAATGTATTAATAAATATAATAAAATTAGGTGCCTTTATAAAATGTAATTAAATGATAAAATAATTTGATATATTAAAAATTTAAAAAAAAAAGTATAATATAATATAATAGTAGGTATATACAGATATATTATTATATATATTATGTAAAGTTTGTCCTAACGAAACATTATTTGAAAGTCCTCTTAAGTATAATAAAATTATATTTCAGTCATAATTAGAAACCAATTTCAAAATTATTTTATCATTATCAATATATATATATATATTTTTTTTTTTGGGTGGGCTTTCACAGGTAACCAATTGCTCATAAAAAACATCTCTTCCTCACTGGATTTTTTTAAGGCAATTTATAAACGACCATATTGTTGGATTAGTCACACCCATTTGAACATTCATAGGTCAATTAGCAGCTTCGGCATGATTATTTGTTTGATTTTAATTTGTCATCAACCGTTGATATAAATTTCAAATATTAGGAAGGAGGAAATGGCGGCGATCGATGATCCACATTTCTTCGATTCAGTCTTCTAATATAATATTCTTCGAACCATTCAAGTAACGGAATAATTTCATTAGATAATTCATCAGCAAGTAAATCTGTTGCTAAGTCCAGGTCTAGGTATAGGTACAAATTCTAGTGAAATTATTATTTTCACCATTACCGAATAGTTAGCATTATTATTATAATTTTTTAACATTCCTAAGTCCCCCATTTTTTTCCTGAAATTTTTTGTCAATTGATAATAACACCCATGTATATTAACTTGAGGAAATGCGTCTTTAATTGCAGAAATTGCAGCAATTTCAAAATCAATTGATATAGAATGCAGTAATAATCCAGGATTTAAATTTAATAACACTTCAAACAATTTACGATAAGTTTCAGTTTATTATTTGATAATAATGCGTATATCACTGGATGAATACCAGCCACGTCTTCTGCCAAAATAACATACACTTAAGTGTATACGTATAAGTACTTTAAAAATAATCCCGTGTCGCGTTTATTACAAATAATTTGTATTTTAATTATACCGTATCGTATTGTTGTTTTTCGTGCGTGCGTGGGTAAATCGAACGTATATTATGTTATCGCATGGAAATTTTATAAATACGTATTTTATACCTAGGTATTGTACGTAATACGTAATTTTAATACTATATTAAACTTTTAGGTCTTTAAAAACCTAAAATTAAGACTATTATGAATTAAATGCCTCAAAATTTAAAATTGCTATAAATAGCCTAAAATTGGGAAAACTTTTTGAAAATTTTACTATTAATATTTTACATATATACGATTGTAGTGAAAATTTCAAGCCACCAACATCAATAGTTTCAGAGTTACAGAGAATTTTTAATACAATCATGTTTACTAAATTTTATGCTAATAATTTGATAGTTTTTCAAAACAAAATTCATACGTAATCACTTCAACAATTATAATATACGTATTCGTGTAAAATACCAATCGGGGTCACATAAGTCAAATTCTTATTTTTATTATTCAAAAAATTATAAATTAATAATTACCTTTGCTGCTTGAGATGGGACTGATTTGCATTCATTTATAACGCATGATGTTTGTTCCATCATTAACAAAGCTCGTTTTTTGAAGCTGGTAATAACAATTTCTTTTTCGACTTTAACAGAATCGGAATCATTAGTATGATCGTTATCAGATTTTTTTTAAATCATTAAATTTTCTACACTCGTATGGATTCTGGCCAAGCAACTATTTTTTTTTTTGCGACACCTCCAAATTTCTTCTGTTTGTCTGCACTAAATTTATCAAAAATATATATGTAACCTTTATCAATGAACACTTCGCGATCACGTTTAGATTCGATTTTCTCCATGATTTTTCTAAGATTTTATATGATAATTGTAGTATGTACTGACTGTGTTGAAGACTATATGTATAACTGTTGTACTGATTGTGTTACAGACAAGTAGACAACGTGTTAGTTTGATTTTATTTTTATATCTTTAAATCGAAAAGTACGATAGCACGATAGATAGATAACGTGTATACCTTTTTTTCCGATTGACGTGCTTTCAATTGCCGTTGTTTCCATGTTCATTAGATGTGATACATGTGTTTCGTTGATGTATTTAGAGATAATGAATTGGCCCATATTATTTATAACTACCTATAATAATACTATATTGTAAAAATTTAAGGTAATCATGATTCGTTAAGATCAATGTATAATAACATAATATTATATATTAATTTTTTTAGAATTTAAAATGTACATTGTACTTACCTACTTATCATGTAAAATAGTATATACAATGAATTAGATATATTATAATTATAATGATATTGAAATTATCGAAACATAAAATATATATGTGTAGTAATCCATCGGGTGGTGACGGCGCTAAAACGGTCAGCACCAAAACATCCGTGTCCTCTTAAAAGGAGTTACAATAACAAAGAGTTGGACCCGGTAGGTGTTGCATTTAAGTTAGTCTTATATATAAAATGCTAACTCCGAAAACCGTTTTCCATGAAAAAAACAATACTATTTATTATTTAATTTGCCGTTCCGTTTTCGTCACCGCTCGACGCCTAATCCTTTACCGTGACCGTTTATAAACTGTTCTCCAGTCGTTTTGAGATTTTGCACCTTTCGTTTCTCTGTATTTTCGCTTTTTCTCCGAGCTTTCGATGCCGGGAAGAATAAATGCGATTTCCAACTCGCCTATTTTCGTTATTATTTTATGTTTTCCCGCATCATCATATTATCACCCCAAACATACGAAATTGGCTTTAGTGACCTTTGTAGGCCTTTCTCGACTCTGCGGACTTCGGATACGCATTTCTCGGACGGTTTAATACCCGACTGAACGACTCTTTACCTGCCGATAGTCCCTAACCGATATACGTACTGTCGATATACGTAATGGTGTTATCCGTTATCTGAATATTTTAAATACGAAAAATTTCGATCACTTTATCATTGATTTTGTTGCTTAATACAAATGTAATTTTGATACGAGTACACCGATTCGAATCCCACTCCGCCTATTTGTTGTTTACAACTTTTTATTATCCAATATCCGAAATTGTAATATATATTTATATTATCATTATAACTTTTATAATTTAATATTTCTTATAATTTTTTTTTTTTTTTTCGTTGGTTTGAATTAAATTTTGTACTAAACTTATTTTATTTAATTAAATATAATTAACATAATACCCTGTGACGTATTTTAATATTTAAGTCTGACCCACTGATTCACAGAGTACCTAGGTGGGTACTTATACAATAGATTTTATATCTCATAGTAATGAATTTAAAATCGTAAGACTTCTGTAGTATTTTTACAATTTTGAAATTTATTTATATTGATACATTCGGACAAACTTTTATCATATATACGATGTTTAATCGGACTTTCGAACATATCGACCTAATGACAATGGTTACCTATATAAAAATTCGATAACGTAAAGCCCGAGCGACTTTTAAAATGTGCAGAAGAGGTATCTACTATATTATATTACACGTTTATTTTATTTTTTACCAATATTATATTTAACGGTAAATATTTATTTCTTAAAACTTTGATTCAATTTATATTGAGGTTGAGTAAAAACTGTTACACTCAGGCGCGAATCGAGTGTAACGAGATTTGAGTTCTTATAAAAATCCGAAAATTGCAAGTTCGATCAATTTTTGGATTACTTATTCTGTCAACCTATTCTTTGGAAATACTTTAGAGTGAACGACCATCTTCTAGAAAGCAAATGCCAAAATCCGCCGTAGATGGAATATTTCTAAAATTAATTAATTAACAATATTATTTCCAATAAAATACATAAACCGATGTATACGAATTGCAAAATTAATTCTACTAATAAAGATATTCTACTCAATAAGAGTTCAAAATACGAGGTGTTACAATCAATCGGAGTTTCAAGTTCAAGGTTCCGCACTCAAAAGGTGTTGAACTAACAAATAATCTCACATAATAGGAGTTCCACTTATAAGGAGTGGCACTCTGCAGGAGTTGCACTTAGTTATAAATATAATGTTATTATAGTAAATATATTTGGAATTTAAGATTATAAATGCAATCACATTATTACAATTTATATTGCTTATATTTAGCACCCACATAAATTAATAGAAAAATAAAACACAATAACTTCTTAGTTAAGAGGACGTGTCACCGGTGAATTACAGTTATAAAAATATGTTTAAGCAAAACAAATGAAATGGAATTTTAAAATGGCCTTAGATTTCAAACACCCATTATAAAATTTAATTAAATTGATAGAAAACAATATTTGGGACATAACCTTATTGTCGTTTTTTGAAATATTATGTTTAAAAAAGTTACAGTGATTTTAAAATGGTAAAAAAAAATAGTCTTTTGTATCTTCGATAATGAACATTATGTGGTGATACGGCACGTATACCACCAACAGGGTTACCATTTTCTTTTTATATAATTATTTATTGTATTATGAACTATTTGTAATTATATTTATGTTCCTTGTACACCTACTCGATCTCATCCCCTCCAAACGATCTCTACTTCCGTCTGGGTGAAGCGACCGGTCGCTCCGGTTGACTTGTTCTCTCCGCCTACAACTGCTGATCAAACAACTCCTTCGTTCTCAGCGTCATACGACACGGAGACACGTCCACCACTATTTTTCTCGTACTCACGTGTAGTATTTTCATTTGTTTCATTTTTGTCATTTTTATATTTTTCTCTTTCGTATTGTTTTAATAAACGTATTCTGCGCCTCGCACTTTAAACCAACTTTTGTATTCATTTTTTTATTTATATACCTATTTCCGAAAACCACCCGTCCGGAGTCCATTTGTTTTTATTTAGCCAGATCGTCACATACATAAAACATCCCTGCACTAAAATAATATTTAGAAAATTGGAAAACCCCAACGAAGTTATCTCTGAACTGTTGTCATTTATAAATTACATAATAGGTGTTATAACTATAAAATTACTTAAAAAGCCATTTTATTTGTTTAGCGTAAATGTATTTTTTTAGCAAATATCGCGATTATATAACAATAAAAATAGTGCTGACACAGAACTGTTTTTTAATTACTTTTAAAATATATTAAAATATTTTATAGTTTTATAGAATTTTGATTTTTCTTAAAATATTTAAAAAATGTCCAATACAGAACTCCTTCAAAAAGATGTGCGACATCCTCTTAATACACAGAATAATATTCTATAAGTAATATTTTGTGGTTAATACAAAATATTATATTATATTATGTCTATTATGATTCATCGATATATTTTGATTATCGAAATGTTCAACAAGTAAATCAATAAATGATAATAAAATATTATATTAGCTGCATAGTAAGAATATTTGTTAAGCCTTTATTAATTACTTGTTTTTGTATAAAGAGTATGATTATTTTCTTCGAAATACAACCAATTGTGTTTACTGCTTCTTGCAGAAACAGTCATTAAAATACAGCTGTTTCTGCATTTAATAGTATACACATGTATTTATATAAGTACAACTTTTAAAGTTTTTACGACTAAACTAGTACCAATTTTTATTACGATCTTTTTTATTTTACTCTTGTTGATATAATTTTATAGTACATTATTTATACAAATAGATTCTAAAACTCTTAGAAATACATAAATGTTCTAAACAATCCTTTTAATTGATTATCACAATGATTATATTGTATATTTTTTTTATTACTATTATTTAATAAAGAGATTAAAGGTCATTTATATTGATAATTATGTTATACTTTATGATGAAACAATAGAAATATTTTATATATATATATAAATATTATATTATTATAACTTTAATCAAAATATTGTATATTGTATATACTTGTAAAAAAAATTTGTTAAATTTATTCATAAATTCATATAATTACTTCATAATTATAATTTAAAAACTTTAAATTTTTTTCTAAATTCAACTTTAATTGATAGATTATGCAGTACTTGAGTAGACAATACAATTTAAAAAAACCGGGAAACACTTGGCACGTTGGATAAGATAATGATGATAGATAAATTGAATATTAAAGCAATGATAAATCATTTCTTTCTAAAAGACGATTCTGAGCGAAATTTTATACCTATTATGAATTAAATGTCTCAAAATTTAAAATTGCTGTTAATAACCATATTTATTTTACCTTTATATTGTACTTGCATGCGTTTTTGGTAAAAATTTCAAGTTTATAAATCTATTATTTCCCCGAAATTTTAAATAAATTTGGTTTTGATCTTGATCTTGCATTTTTACAAGTCTGTACTAAAGCTAGCAAGACCATAATCAAGATTTTATTCTTACGTAGCAAGACTGAAATAAAAATCTTATGCAAGACCAAGATCAAGACAAGACTTGTAATGCAAGACCAAGACCAAGACTTGACTGTAAGACTCTTAAAAGTCTTGCTTTTATCTGTATATATATATATATATTATATATAAATAAATCCCTATTTCCCTTGGTCACCTCATAACTTGAGAACGCCTTTACCGATTTCATTTATCTTTTTTTTAAAAGTTTTTTAATACTTTGTAGAAGATCTTACAGAAAGAAAAATTAAGAAAATTGCGCAGAAAATTGAAAAATTTCAGATAATTTAACGACTATTTAAGCTTCGTGCGTTTGACAGTTCACGTGATATTTTGTGGCAGAAACATCAAGGACACTATACAATACATAATATACAATCTATGTACTATTACGTAATCTATGGATAAATAATAGAAAATGAATAGTTTACGACAACCATAATTAAATCATAATTTTAATGTTCTCAATTTAGATTTAGATCTTTTTGATATACATATAGAACATTTAATGCCACCCATTAGATGTAAGAACATAGGTTGCAGAACTCGCAATGCTGTAAGTCAAAGATATATACGATCAAGTTAAACTGACGAACAAGGCGAAGCGCGAAATGAAGTTAAACGGAATCGATGGAATCGAAATCAACAACGTAGAAATGTTTCGTTTAATCCCTATCGAGCTTCATTCAATTATAACGTAGCAATCGATTACAGTTCACAGCAAATTGTTGCTATTGGACCAAAAAACGTTGATGTATACGAAATGAATTTTCAGATTCAAAATAAGATTTCTGATGAATTGATGACATACAAATCGGTTGATTCCGTTACTAATCAAGAATCAAGATAATGTTGTCAACTATCCAACGGAATTTTTTAACTCGTTGAAATTGTCCGGATTATCACCTCATAATCTGCAATTAAAAGTCAGATCAGTAATCATTATTTTGCGGAACATAAACCAGCCACGTATTTTTAATAGCACCCGGCTTGCGGTGAATAAATTAATGAACGTCATCGAAGCTACAATTTTGAAAGGGAAGTACAAAGGCGAAGACTTTTTGATTCCACGTATTTCTATGATTCCAAACAAAATTTACCAACGACTTTAAACGGTTACAATTTCCGGTGCGGCTTGCATTCGCAATGTCGATAAATAAATCGCAAAGGCAGTCGTTAAGTGTTTGTAGCATCGATCTTAAAAATGCATGTTTTTCACATGGCTAATTACATGTCGCCTGTTCCCGTATTGGAAAACCATCAACATTATTTATTTACGCGCCAGAAAACAAAATTAACAAATTAACAATGTTGTGTATCAAAAAGCATATTAAATACTTACTAGGTTTTTGAAATAATTTTTTTTTATTATTTATTCCAGTACGGATTGAATATTCATAGCTCGGACAGACAACGTCTGTCCGGTCAGCTATATAAAATGAAAATTAATAAATTAAATATTTTTTTTTCTCGGTATAAGTATCTACACTATTTACAATTCCACAGCGAATCTCCAAATTCCTCGTAATACAATTATTAATATTCTATTGTAATATATTATCGAAAAATATTATCGTCTATGGATTATATGGGACATAGGTAAACAAATTTCCTACTTTTTCTTGAAAGTTCGGTGTTATTCAAAACAGTCAACTACATAAATACACGGGTACCTGACTTATTTTTTTCTGGTCAATATCGTCGACTGTCACATACTGTGATACAAATTGCTACCAACAAATGTGCTACTTGTAATGATTGGAACATTTCTTCTTAAAGAAATTTTGGGTACAGACATAAAAAAAACATCATTGTAAAACCAATACATCCCTCGCTTCGCTCAGAATCTAAAATATAAAATTGGTCATATAAATTATTTTTTATATTTTTCTTTTTTTTTTTTTTATACACATTATGCAATTAAAATGAAAAATTTTAAATAAGATGTGGTTTTGCTTCATGCCAATGTTATTTATATTGTAAATATAAAATATTTAATATAATATTATTATGTTAATGTATATATTAATAATCTATTAATCGTCCACTCTTAAATTACAGTATACCTATGATAAATATTGTTTAGTATATTTAGGCATTCCCTTTTAAAATAAATGTATTCGATCTTTTAACATTTATAAAATATTTGCTTCATACTTACAATACTCACAAGCCACCAAGGATCTAAATATATATCCCATATTTTGTATATTTTGTTTGTTTATCAAAATTCTATTTAGGTTGTATATGTCACATGTGACTGTACACACATACAGAAACGTAAAATTTAATTTATTAGTAAATATCAATTCAATGTCGACTCTTTCTGTTGGAGTTTTATGTTTAACTATTTCGAGAGGTAGGGCAAAACACACTCATCCTCTTCGTATACTTATGTATAGATAAAAATATAGAACCATTTAATATTTTTGGTGTTTTCTTTATAAATACAAATATTGTCTTTTACCCCTTAGATTATAACGCGCATCGTAAAAATACAAATAACAAATGGTATAGAACAGTAGATTTAAAAAAAAATAGATTTAGAATCTTTTTATTTTCTAAACCAGTGAATTATCTTTACTGGTCAAGAAAGTCATCGTAAACAGATTATTGCAAGTATATATCCGGAACTCCAAATCGTTTTGTTTTAGTTATTTTAAAAGTTCAATTTTTAGGTTTACCTAAACAAAATATTTGTTTTAAAGTCTAAAATGTATGAGCTGAAATAATAATGAAATGATAAAACACTAAATATAGGTAGATGTTATATTTATATTTTCATAAACTGAGATATCTTTTTATGATTTTCTGTGATGTTCAATGATATTATTTCTTATGATTAATTTAATGTATAAAACATTAACCTGATTATAAAATTTAAAAATATCGATTATAATTTTATCGTTAACCACACAATTAATGTATAAATTAATTAACAGTTTTACGTCCGCTTATTTTTCAAACTATATCAATTAATGAAATTATTTAATTTTTATAAGTTTATTACCTGCTATTTTTTACATTAATTTTTTTTTAAATTTTGTATCTATTCATTTGTTATTTGTTATTTAAATTTGAAAATATTGTAATTATATGTATATATTAGTATATTAATATTCCCTTTTTTATTTATTATCATTCTTTTGAAAAATCATTCCATACAAATAACACTAGGTACCAAATATTTTATTCTTATTACATATTTTTCTAATTTGTATAGCTCTTCTTTTAAAATACATTAATTGTAATTGTGAAGGCATTCCTATATGATAAGTATGTATTCAAGTTTTTAAATCTTATTATAACTAAATTATAGTAGTACCTACCCACACACACACGCACACACACACACACACATATATATGTGATTTATATAACAAATATGATACATAATTAGTACATTAACCGTAGTACAAATGTAGTAATATTGTATATATAATATTACTTATTATTAGTAGAAATAAAGGGCCCCAAATTACGTTTTGCACACGGGCCCCAAATGGTCTAATTACGGCGCTGTCTACCATATTCAGGTTTGCACCTTTACATAATAGGAGAGTCAAAATGATTCTCGATAGGTACGAAAAGTATAGCTATTAAATTATTGGACAGTTTTAGTAATTATAGCCAGATTTTAGCAGAGAAAAATTTCGTTTGATACTTTATTTGCTACCTGAGAGTTGAACCGGGGAGCTCGGGCACCCAAATCCGCATTTAAACGACCCCACCATACAAATGACGTATCAAAATTAAAATGTACAGAAATTATAAATTTTTTATTATCGAACTATTTAAAACGTATTTTCGTCAGTTTAATGTCAACAATAATCGTTTTAGTATATTATATAGTTGTTAATACTATAATTTCATATTATGCAGAGTATTTAAATATAAAGCCTTAAATAACTAATTTAAACTTTAAAACCCGAAAAAATCTCTATCGTAACAATATATAGGCAGATCCAGTTACGATTAAGGGTCTTAATACATTTTCAGTCATATATATATATATATATATATATTTCAGTTCTATATATGTATAATACTTCCGGAGTTTTTCATTTTAGTTCAAAGATCTGTATACGATACTTTATAATATGTGTAATTAACCTTCATGTTGGTAGTTGGTATTGTTATCAGTTTGATTAACGAGAGATTATATAGTTGATAAACGGTTGTAGATAGAAAGATAATACGCCGGGCTATGCTAGACTATAATAAAAAGTGATCAAGAAAATTCTTATTAAATTAGGAATATCCAGAGCCAAAACCTAATTACTACTAGCGCTTAAGAGGACGTGATACCCCCCGATATTTAGTGTCAAATCATGTATACACAGAATGACAATAATTCATTTCACAGCTTTTTAAGAATGAAAACTCCTATTATATAATCGAAAGTTAATAAAATTTTGGAGGGAATGTCATATCCTTTTTTTTAAATAATGCTTATGAAAAAAAAGTTACAGCCGTTTAAAAAACAAAAAATAAATGATTTTTGAATGTTAGATTGTATGCTAAATATTTATTTAAAGAAAAAGGATATTACATTCCCTCCAAAATGTTGTGAACTTTTGATCTTATAATAGGCGATTTTGCTATTAAACCACTAGGGAACGAGCAATCGTAATTTTCCGTAGGTATGTGTTATATAGTCATTTTTAATTTATATGGCCATCATGTGCTGCTTCTAATGGTATTATATATATATTGTTGTATATTATTAAAGAACACGTAATATTGGTCTTATGGGGAGCCAAGACAGCCACGCTCGGCCGGCTGCCGACGTTATCAGCTGTAATTCTACGAATTATGAATATATCTGTACATGATTGTATTGTATACAAATAAATTATTATTTAACCAAACGGAATATAACTAAACTTTATAATAAATTAGAAAAACGAGTGGTAGGTATTCATAAAATTACGAACTGCCAACTGGGAACAACTACAATGTATTGAATAGGGGTGGCCAACCCAAATGATCTTGAGGGCACTTTGGAAATACATTATAAGCTCACGGCCGGCATACTAAATTACATATTTTAGATTTGAACAAAACAAAAATAAGTTTTGGTGTATTAATCAATTAAAATAAACAGAATGAATTTATAATTTTTAGAAACATAAATAGTATAATAATTTTAATTTATTAATTTAGCGGAATATTTGTTTCGCAACTCGTTTACTAAACTTTGCAAATCTATAGAAATGCTTGTATTTGCACATCGTAATTGATGTTGCAGGTTTTCATCTGTTAGGTTTGAGCGTGATTTATCTTTGTCAAATTTAATTTTCGAAAAAAACAATTCACAGTTGTATGTCGATCCAAAAGCACTCACAACCTTTTGTGCCAGATTTCTCAAATTAGAAAATTTTTCTTTTGTGATATTAATGTACAAAAAATATATTTTTGAATTTTATGTTTCAAAATTGTGTTTTATTTCATTATTGTATTGTAAATCAATGAGTTCCATTTGAAGATATTCTGGGGGCCGACTCAACATCAGTATGAAAAGTAAATGAATATATTTCAAATATTTTCTTGTATTTGTCTAAATTAGTGAAACAATTCTCAAAAGCAGCTATATGTTTCCCTATTTCTTTTGCATATTTAATGTAATCGATATGTTTTGAATTTTTCAATTTAGCAATGGAAAGTGTTGAATGTTATTATTTTTTAATTGAAATTCAAATAACAATAATTTCTTCTGAAATGCATTGATGTGATTAAATTAATCAATTATTAAATTATCTTTTCCCTGTAATGATGTATTTATTTATTTATTTATTTTGAATTATAAATAAATACTTTCCTTCCCACTCCTCACTGTACTTTCTATTTTCGTCCACTATATTTCTTTTATTTGATACACTCATACTTAAAATTGCTAAAAACCTTCTTTTGTCGAAAAAATGTACTTACTAAAATAATTCTCTCACATTTACAACACATATAATTAAATCGGAAAACAAATTATCAAATGACACTGAGCGCACTTCAACAGTCACAGTGAATGAGCAGATTATGACTGTTATTGGTCACGTTTTATTTTAATAACATAATTTGCTATAAGTTGGTATCTACTCGTATATTTTGTTTTCAGATTAAATTAGAATTATTTTTCTTTTGCGATTCTTCTTCTTCTTCTTCTTCTCCTTCGTCTTCTCTCCCAATTATTTGGGGTCAGCCACTCTGGTCCTACACTTCCACTTAACTCCATCTCCCGCATCTTCTTCACTTACTCCCACCAGATTAAATTATAATTATTTTTCTTTTGCGATTACGTTGTTAATAATAGAGGCAAAATTATTTTTGGAAATGTATGATGAACCTCGCGGGACACGGGTTGGCCATCCCTGATATACACTATAATATTTTATATACCTATTGATTCAATAGATACTGAGTAAAATATCAGAAAAGTATGAAATGCGTAGAAATTATAATATAATAATTATATAAATTATTAAATTATTATGTTATATAATGATGCAAAAATTCAAAAATATACAAAATGAAATTGTATATTATACTATGCAGTGAACACCTCAATGTTTGAAATTATGATTTATAAATATTCAGCAATTACAATATTATAAATATTACGTATTGGTAATTATTAGATAATGAGTAGGTACTATGTTTGTTGTTACTTTATGAATTTCCTTGACTATTGTAATCTGAAAATGATTGTATCAAAAACAACGTAAAATGAATGTGGATTTAAAAAATTAATATTTATATATATATATATAGGTACATTATATTTATAAATTAAAAAAGTCGCAATAAGGAGAGATCACGAAAAATTATCATTTCGTCCACTTCATTACGTGTTCTTGATTTTATCCATATTGTATGCGTGTGATACATGAAGTACATAATTAAAGTAGCTATATTATATAGATACTAGTAAATTTTAATAATTTTTAGTAAGTAGTCATTTCATTTCATTTTTTTTTTTTTTTTTTTTAAATATAGCAAATAAATACAATTTTGGCCGACCTCAAATAGTTGGGAGAGAAGGCGAAGGAGAAGAAGAAGAAGCAAATAAATAAATAAAATAAAAATAGTGTTCGAGTAAAAAAGTTTAAGCAAATCTCTCATTTTAATCAATTAGTTTTACTACCTATTCATTTTAATTATCTACGATCGAAATGTAATATTCAATTCCATAATTTGAAGAATAATTAAAATTAAACAATCACTTATAATGAATAGGTAACAATTGCGTAGGTACGTAAAATTATAAAAAATTAGTAAAAATATTAGGTATAAAGCGTTATAAAGCGCGTGCATTTACGCAATGGTATGGCGCGGGTGTGCAGCCGCGGCGAAGCTGCGATCTGGTTCTAGTGTTCCACAACAGGTACGGTAACGCGACAGTCCGTGGTCACCGAAAGAATAAAATATGCTCTTGGTCGGATTAAATACGCGCGACCGCAAAGCGCTGCTATGGAAGCGTGTCCATGAACAAACGTGAGCCGCCACGATATGAAACGCAATGCCATCTATTGACCGTTTATTCCGTTCACGGTTGAGTATCACGTCCTCTTTAGTAAATAGTGATCAATATTTTAAATTGGCATAGTACATGTACAAATACGATAGTTGATCCTAGTTTTCTGCCACAAAAGTATTAGTGCATATTAGGTTTTCAATATTTATCGATAAAAACATTTGTAGGACACATAATTGTGACTCGACGCATAGCCATTCCATCTGCAATCGTAAGTTTATTTTCGTTTTGAATTTGTTCACGAAGGCAATCTCGCAACGGGTTAACCTGTTGAACACTCACAAGGGTAAATATGTCGGAACGCCTGGATGATTGATGACGGTATACACACGCGCACGTGGTGTGACAGACGCAAAACGGATGTGAATGGATGGACGAAGTATGTATATGTATATAAATAGACAACAACCATAAGGAAAAAGTGAAAAGTGGGGTGGTATAATATAATATAGGTATATATAAAAATAAACCCCGTAATACCGTATATACCATGCATGATATTTCTGACAATATATATTTTCAACACTTCGGGACGAAACGATATTAGAGAACAAAAAAAAAAAAAAAAAATCGCAGATGCATAAAACACAGGAATATTATATCACAGGAAAATACTGCACAGGAAAAATAATAATTGGAAAAATATTACGCGTGAAAGTAAAATTCAGGAATCAGATTACACGGGAAAATATTACACAGAAATGTAAAAATCGGGAAAGTATTAAACAGGAAAATTACTACACGGGAATATACAACTCTGAAAAATATTAATCTATGGTAATTAGGTATGTAACTGCTTGAGTGTGATGATTTTTACTTTTTTGGAATAGGATAGCACACTTATGTCATCAACGTAGTGAACTTGAAACACAACATATAGATAGAGGATACATCAGCGTACACACATTAAAATGTCTCCTCCTATTTTTTCTTTTTCTTTTCGTTTTGCTATAAGTGATGTTATTGATGTAAAAACTGTATTCCAATGAGACACATTATATTTTAGGGTACTCAAAAAGGTACGCCCAGAAAATTACTTCTAAAAATCCTCACAGGGGGGTATATTATTTGAATAAAAATATAAGACACTTAATTTTAATTTTAGTTCATTCAAACAACATAGGTGGGTATATGCACTCCTAATATGCACTGTAGTGGTTTTAATGATTCCTTAGTAACACAGGAAGTCCTAGAGGAAGGGAAAATTTTTTAATCACCACTGTGAATTTAATATCAGTAAAGTCGGACTTGGATTGACATCAGAGTGTGTTAAACACTTCGGTATATAATATACTAAAAATCAATTTTTTAAGTATTCCTCATAGGGGGACCTATCTCTTCCCTGACCAGCCAATGGGTATTTATGGATAGAAGCTTAAAGCAAAAGGGGGGTAAAAATTGCAAGGCACTATATCCATTTACCCATGAGTTGTGAGCTATCCAAAATTCAGTTTTAGACTACCCAAAAAAGTAACTTTTAATATCTTATATAAACCAGAGTTTACAACACATTTTGATCCAGTCCGCTCAGGTTCTAATTACTATTGAATACGCTGCAATTTATATATGTATTTTTTGAGATGAGATCTTATTTTGTAGCACTATCGGCACTCAAATTTGTAGTTTTGGACTACACCAAAAATGTTCTCTTTTGATATTTAACACAGAGAGATATTAACAAACATCATTAATTTTCAAAATAACAACATATTACATTGTTTAGTATATTTAAATGTCCTTATGATAATAATTGTATGTATTTTAATGTAAATACGAATATAAAAATTGACTTCCTAATATTTTATTTTCCTTATAATAAATTAGAATTTTTCAAAAATCGAACTATAAGTAAAAAATAATTGATTCAATAAAATTATTTTTATAATATTTTTTTAGACAATTACATTATAAATGTATTTTATATAAAACATTTTATTGTGTTTTCTGCCGTATGCTAAATATTTTAAAATAACTATACAAGAATGAATTTTGTCGGATTATTAAAATATGTTGTATTTTATGTATGAAATAATAGATTACAGGATTTTTTATAAATACAATATACTTCTTTTGCAAAAAACACACTTAATTATAATTTATTTTATTATATTTTTCAGTAAATGTTTTAATTTTTTAAATAATTGAAAAAATACGAAAACTACCCCTTCGGATCACAATTCAGCCCTTTTGTGGCATGGGAAGGAGTTAAGACAGCGGGATGAAATTTTCTCAGAATTTTTTTTTCATATCACTTAAAAAAATCAATAGTTTAACACTGCAAATTTGAACTATTCTATTTTAAGAACCATCCTATAATGCTGTCTACGAGATAGGACGACGACAAGATATTTGAAGGAATATTAAACGTCATTTATCGGATTTAAACTATATACATATGATATTACTAGGGTGAGGGAAGTTATCACACATGACCAGGGAGGGACCTGTTGATCGTTAATTTACTCGGATTGATTTCAACGGGTGGTGTCGATAAACACCCGATTACGCAAAAACCCCATCCCACCACATTATATACGAGTACATATATAAATACAGTATAATATGACGATGTTGAGGAGTAACCCCTGTATATGTAGCTATCGTGTGCAGATATAGAGTACTCCACCTTGCATGGTATCCGATGATTTTAATTGGATCCAACCATAGAGGAAACGAGGTTGACACTATCTCCACCCCCTCGTGTACATTAAAGAGTGTTTTCATCGGTGTCAGATTTCATCAGTGTATAATATATAATATAATATGTAATGTACACATGTAACAGAATATACTTACTTACACATCTGTTATTACTATGTATACTTGGTTTTTATTCCGTTATATAAATAAAAATATTATATACCTACACGCGAAAGCTAGATAGTGATAACTATACACGTGTGTGTTCTAATATCGAGAGCATAATAATTTCTTTCGCATACTATTAAATAAATTTCATACTCAAATGGTACGCATAAAGTTGATGGTGTGCGTGTGGCTAACTGAGTAGAGTTTATAACGTTATAATTTCGAACATTTTTCACAGCAAATCTTGACCAACCCGGCGAACAAACACATTATAATGCGTGATATATCACGCCTGCTTATATACTTTGTATCAACAGCTGTCTGTCAATGGTTTTAAATCGTTTTCATCTTCGAATTATTATGAAAGTCTATTTTTCGTCGGTGTTCGTCAATTGCGCCGAAAATGTTAGACTACCTGGAATGTATACATCTTTTGCGCCGGTGAATTTTTCACGGATCAAAAAGGTATACATCAATTGCGCCAGTAAAATATCAGGTATACGGTATTCGCTACAGCTATGTATACTACGGCGCACAGTGTTCCGATATGCGGTTTGCCCGGCCGTGATACGAAACAAGACTACATAATATTGATTTCGAAAATGCAATAATAGGTAAAATTATTTGTACAACATAATTTAATCTCCAAATAACACTAGCATATTATCGCATTTTCGTTGATTTTGTCGTCAATTTCGTTATTGCATAGTTTCAAAATGTCAAAATACAAAAATAAAATGTTGAAAAACGTGTAGAGAATTTCGTCTCATGTGAATGATATACGACATGTGTAAATAGTGTATACCTAACCACGTACTTCAATATCGACCGGCGCAATTGATACATACCCATTTTTCGTAACTATAGCAACCTGTGTGAGAATTTGTATCCAATTTCCTCACTCTCAAATTTGACGATAAACTAAGGTATAAAGTTGAAATATCTTCTTACAAAAATATAATTTTTTTTTACCAAAAATGCAAAAAAAAAGTTAAACGTTATTGTAATTAATTAAAGATATACATCATAATATTAAGTTTTAAGTTAAGTTGTATCATTGAATTAGAATTAGAAAAATTATATATTAGAATGACTAAATAGAACTAAAACGAAAGTTAAATATTTAATAGGAATTTTCCATAATCTTAAACTTACGTTAGTGATATATAATAATGTGTATGTATATAATATAATAATGTATATTCTCTTTGAAATTTTAAATTATACTATTTAATTTTTACTTTCTATAATATTATTATAAATATACTATATAAATATTCAGTGACGTAATAACTATTTTATAAAAAGGGAGATATTTATTTTGAATTTGGGCCAATACACAAAATCATATCTACACGAATATTTATTCTTTGAAAAGAAATAATATTATTAAATTGGTACCAAAGTTCTTAGTAAATAATAATATAAAATGTTTTTTTAATTTGTCTACTTATCTATTGTTATTAGTTTAATAAAATTTCGCAAATTTATTGAAAATGGTTTTAAATTGATCCCTAGTAAAATATAATATCTTAAAAACATTCATTTAATTATTCATATTATTTAATTTAATGATTGAAGACAGTAGAAACTGGCAAGGTTCACAGTATGTGGGGTAGAAATACATTTTACCCCTTTTTATAACCTATATATTATAATAACTTATAACCCTTATTTTTATTTTTAATTCCTAAAATTTGCCTCAATTGACTAGTTATATTATATAAATGTTTTATAAGAAAAACGTTTAATATACCAAAACTAAATGCTTATGTCCTATATAAAAATTTAAAAAATACAGAATATTATAATATTTAAATGTCTTTTATTTCCTATGAACAATGAATAAAAATAAAATATCACCTTGAAAATGTATCTATTTAAATATACAAATGTATAATGTATAAGTGCACTTAACACTATAATACATATGTATTAATTTATTACATTTAATTAATTATAAAAAATAATCTCACCGAAAAGATGAATTTTCAAAATAAAAAATGAAAAAAGTAAGTATCAAGTTTATATTAAAATACAATATAATAATTCTTCTTCTTCTTCTTCTTCACTTTCTCTCCCAACTATTTGATGTCGGCACCTTGGTCCTACACTTCTACTTAACTTTATTTCCTATATTTTTTCCATTTACCCACACCCCTTTCATATCACTTCTATATATATATAAATTCTATATATTCTCTCCATTCTTCAAGTCAACTATTAACTACCTCAGGACTTTCTTCTTTCAGTACTATATCAACTGCAAACAACATACATCATGGTATAATAAATAATGATAATTATATTGTTTGTTGTGTAATGTGTATTACGGACAACGACAACAATGACTACGACAATACCGCATTTAAAATAACTCGGGCACAATTTGTTTGTGCCCAACATCACCGTGTAATTTTCACCGACAAGTTGGAACAATTATTGAATTTTATATGGATGATTCTGGCACAACGGAGATGTGCCAGTTAATACGTCACCCAGTTCCCGTAGTCTTTTTTTGTTGTATTATATGTATTATATTAATAGTCGTATTATATGATTGATCGCTTGGAAAGTCGCATCTATCTTTGTATCGACTATATTATTATTGATGAAACATTATATTTTTTATTTAATTTAAGTTTTTGGAAAATAATATCTTGTATTCAATATTTTAGGTAAGGCACGTGCCCATGTACCCCTTTGCATGAGTTGCTACTAATTAAAGGTATACCAATATAATATATATCCTCGTAATCAGTGATGTCAATTTTATTACATAGGTAGTATTATAAAAGCATATATTAAATAGCACCGCTCAAAATGAATTTAATGTGGATTTAATATATATATAAGTTTAAACGGTATTCCAGGCTAGCTCAGTCGGTAGAGCGAAAGACTCTTAATCTCGGGGTCGTTGGTTCAAGTCCCACGTTGGGTGAAAGTTGAAACGGTGCTTGTGAGAGTTTGGCACCGCGTCATAGATATAATACTCCCACGTAAGTTTTTGGTAATCAATTTTATTTATTTCCGACAAGCTGTAGTATACAAGTTCTATAGAAGGAGAAGTGGAACTACTCCCGTATATCCGTATGCTACCCAACGATTGCTCGCTGAATTTAATGTCGTTGTCGAAGTGCAGGTGCAATCTATGCACTTTGGGGGGAACGACGTGAGAGTCCTAAAATGACGTCTATACGGATCCAATCCACCTTCATCCCTGGGCATTGATAAATAGTTGACTGTGAGTTAGTGTAAGTACTGTTAACTGCTTGACGATCGTCGGGTTCCGTAGTTTCACGGTCGTCTTGTCCTGTCGAAATAGATAAGAGTAGTCGTGCTGCTAAGCTGTTGTCGTCGATGTAGGTAGGAAGTCGAATTCGCTACTGATTGCTGGTTGCTGGTTTGGTCTTCTGTTCTTCTGTTTTCTTTTATGTCTTGTTTAAAAAGATGTTGAACGTTTGAAGAAGAGTAATCTCGATTGCTTTGTTTTATTTTTTTGGGGGGACGGCGTACTCTGTCTCAAGCATTTGCTTTTATCACAGGGTTGGATGTTGCAGGAGTTCTGAGGTGAAGGTGAAGAGGATTTAAAAGTTTATTGGACGGTTACTTTTGGAACTGTTGAGGAGCCCGGGGCCCATTGATATGTTGGAAATATGAAGGAAGGGGATGAGATGATAGAGTTATTGAGTTTGGAGGAAGCGGAGTTGATGTATTCGGTAATAGTCGGGATATTGATAGATTTCCTAATGGATTTATTACTAACGTATAGGAAAAGGTTAGTAATCTTGCGGAGGGTTGTGGATTGAACGGCTTCGATGGAGGACCAGTTAGTGTTTGAAATTTTGGAAGCGCAAGCAGGACTGACATAAGTTAAGGTGGGCTGTATATAGGATTTAAAGATGTAAAGTTTCGTTTAGATGGAAAGAGGACTTTTGTAAAACATGGGGAAAAGTTGGTGACCGGTAGCTTTGGTTTTTTTTGAAACCGTACTTGATATGGGCTGAGAAGTTGAGATTTTTGTTGATGCGAAGGCAATAATTTTGGTTGGAAATGTGTCCGGTATATCGATATATTCCTCATTCTATCAATCGACGTTGGACCGTACACTCCATAAGAGCGCGGGCTATTGCGGATGGCATGCTGTTACGCACTATGAGGTTCCCGTCGGGCACGGTGTATCTACGTCGCATCACGGTATTTACGGATTGCGGTCATGCGCTTGTTCATCCGTGTGCGGTGCCGGCGTGGCTGCTGCATGTTAAGGCACCACGAACACACTGGTTCTCCGGCGGCTTCCCGTCATACGTCCGCCTGTGCACAGTACTTTGATGGCGGCGATGGCGTAGTTACCGCGCGTCGAGTTACCATGACCATGTCGATTCCCCGGTGGCTTGTCGTGAGTTTGACCGGATACCTACGACGGCTGCGGTAAATTTATGTCGGGTTGCCTTTAAAGGAATAATAATATACTGTTGTACATATTATTGATCCTGGAGAGGACCATTTTGTGTATCGCTCTTTAAACGTGTTACGTATTGTCACAAGGTACGATTATATACAAATAATATATACATCTGTCAATAATATATTATATGTTATATCGTAACCTTAGACCTTAGTGGTGTGAATCCTTATAGTGATTAGATCTTCTACTAATCTAACTTATACAATAATTTGTGCATAGTGTTCAGATTTTATCAGTATAATATGTTACTCTTTGAAAAAAATAATTCCCTAAAAACGTTTTTTTTTTTTCATTTTTTTCATCTAGGTACTTATTAAACATACGACCCCATTATTTATTTGTCTTTTTTATATGCTGAAAAAATTGCGAGTATGACATTAATATTGTATATTTTATGAACCACAATAGCAGTAGAGTTGTGTACTAAGTGTTTATGAAATGTCTCGTCAATTGACGTGTGGGCGGCGTTTGTTATATATTATCCCGACGACAACGGCCTTAAACAATAAACGTCAAAATGGGTTCTCGTCGCGTACATATGACTTCACGATCACGACGTGCTTAATAATATACATATATATGTGTACTATACTATATCGTTAGGTTTATTGTAGTATCGTGTGTCGAAACAATAGAGTTTTTATTTCTTCATTTCTCGGATAAAGCGATTTGAAGATTGAAACCGAGAATAGAATAAACCGTATTATACTAGAACAGTGGAGTATAAAGAGTTTCTTTTTGTATACCGTCATCGCATATAATGCTGAGGAAATTTTTTCATAAATGTCGTGTTGTAATCTCTAATAGTGGATGCCATAAATCATCAATAATATCAAATTATAATTTGTATTTTTCCAATTTATAAACGATTTTCATTACGCTTATGAAAAATGGGAAAATAAAATGAAATATCAACAAGAACAAATTTGTTATCAAGCTTTATATCCAAAAACCCTTACTTTACTCTTTCTGTTCGAAAAAGTATTTACATACAAAGAAGTAAATAATTAAAAAACGAATACATTTCTCGCTACGATCAGAATATAAAATACAGATTTACAATAGTACTATAATAGTATTATACTACCTACAATAAAACTTATTAAATAATAGTACGATACAACGGTAAATATATAATTCTATTACATAATGTTAATAAAAAATATAATTTATTCTTTTATTTAATTTACTATTAAATATAAATTATATCATGCACATTGTACATATATTTACAATTTGGTATAAAATATACAAGTCAAAGAACCTAGTGACGTGAATGCACTATTGCACCAAATAAATGTTATCATATAAATTATATGCCGTTATATAATGTAGTCTAATAATATATTTAATGCAATTTAATAATACCCATTAAATAGAGCCACAACCAAATTAAAATTCCGGCGTACATCACAATATGGCATTATGACTACCTACGATGAAAACTCCCTCAAAAAAAAAATATTTGTATATATGCAATATAGTACAAACAACAATCATTTTAAAATACATAATCTCCTATAATATAAATCAAATATTTACTTACTTAGTTTTAATAAAATAATAAGTTATTAATAGGAAATTCTATTGTAGTGTTAAAGAAAAATAATTATTTCAAAAGAATGGAAAAATTAATAGAAACAGGCATATATAAAGAACTGAAAAAAATCCACTAAATAAAATGATTAGAAAAACTAATAATATTATAAATAGTTCTAAAATAGTTTTTGAAGAAAAAAGTAGATTTTTCGTAAAGTTTCAAAACCCTCAAATACCAAAACTCTATGGTCTTCCAAAAATTCATAAGCCTGGAAATAGTATGAGACCAATGGTATTAAACAAAAATGCACTAACTTACAACTTAACCAAACATTTAGTCAAAACTTTTTCCTTATTAAACATGATAGCTTATCGTTCAAAAATAACATAAAATTAGTTACCAAATCGTCAAATATAAAGATGAAAACAAGTTATTTCGTTCGATGTGGTAGCATTGTTTCCTAGTATTCCGATAAAAACGACACTAATTTTTTTGAAAAATTGTTTAAAGTAATTAAAAATAGCAGCAGAAAATATCAAAGAACTAATAAATTTAATAAAACTTTACATGCGTCAAAATTGTTTCCAATTCAATGGAAAATACTATGAACAAATAAACGGTACAGCAATGGAAAATCTACTATCACCTTTTTTATCTGAGATCTTCATTCGAAACAGATCTAAGAAAACAATCTAATTTTCCAAAAATTTGGCTCAGATATGTAGACGACATTTTTGCGATCATAGATAAAGACTTCAATTTAGACACTTTTCTTCAACAAATAAATTCACAGTAGACATCAATAAAATTTACTTATGAAAAAGAAACGGATGGAAAATTGCCTTTTTTAAATCTTCTGATTAAAAGAATAGATAACGATTTAAAATTTGAAATTTATAGAAAGAAACCCCATATATATTCAAATGAACTCTAATCATAGTTAGCAACATAAAATGGCTGCATGGAATAGTATGATATATAGATTAATAAATATCCCAATGGATCGAGACACTTTTGACAAAGAATTAAATTTGATAATAGAAATAGCTAAATTCAATGGATACAAAAAAGACATGATTCTAAAATTAGTTAAAAAACATAAATGGACAAAACAAATAAATGAACTGAGTAGTTTAAAAAGTGAAATCGACACAATTAAAAAAAGTTTAGCTCTAATATTCATCCCAAAATTATCGAACCAAATAACAAAAGTTTTTAAAAAATACAACGTAGAAATCATATCATCAAAAAATACAAATTTAAAAGCCTTATTGATGTACAAAAGACAAATTACAAGAAAATCAGAAATCGGGTATTTATAGTATTCATTGTATGAATTGCGATAAATGTTATTTGTAGGACAAACTAAATATAGGTATCTGATTTAAAGAACATTTAAGATATATTAAAAATCAAGAAGATTTGAATCAAGAAGTTTGAATATAAACAAAATATTATTATTAAAATAAGCAAATAACAGTCAAGAATTAAATGTTAGGGGAGCTATAGAAAAGACAAAAAATAAAAATAATTCATTAAATTTGGATTTAAATCCATTACAAAATAATTTGTTAAAACTTTTAAAATAACATAATATTGTAAACGATATCACGAAACACATTTGTTTGATGATTCATCAGTCGATGACTCTTCGTTCGAAGGCGGGAAGAAATAGGCGGTAACCGGTTTTTAGGACTATCGGCTGGCGTTTGATGGCCAGTAGTTATTGTAAAGATGGTAACTTTGTTAATGAAATACGTATTTACCAAAATACAGTAAATATTTTTGTGGAATCTTCAATTTATTATTACGTATTATTTATATTATATTTTTTTATAGATCTTAAAATCTTTCAATATCTCAACTATAAATTTTCAATTATTTGATATAATAATATAATAAATATTAAAATTATTGAAAAAATTTCAATTTTTGTTTTTACAATATTTTGAAAATTAATAATTATTTTTACCAACATTTTTCATAAATTTACGATACCGTGTTATACATTTTGTTATTTACCTAATATAAGTTATAATGTATTATAATATAATATAAGTTATTATATTTAATAATAAATATTATTTTATAATATAATATATCCAATAATAAAAAAAAACGAAACCAAACAAAATCGAGCCTCGATTTTCCGTTATATTTCCGACGATATTATAATTTTTATTTTAAGACATATTTCACACGGGCGATTATTATTATCCGAGCGCGGCGGTTGCGATTTTTATCGACTTTATTACGCTTATACCCATTATACGCATATAATCCGTAACTCCGTCTGTCAATTTATCACACTATAAAAGAATATTAAATTAAATGATAAAGTAAATTTAAAATTACACTACACAAACATACTTGAAAATATTTTAATTAAAACCTATTTAAAAAATATTCTAAATACTACAAACGTTTTTAAATATATTTACTCAAATACTTTACAAGGCTGATACTACATTTTAGTTTATTGAGTATAACCTAATGGTTCTAACTCTTTTTAAGTGCAACTTGTTTTAACTAAGACTACTTATAAGCTCAACACAATTTAAGTTTGAAACCTTAATTTTATAATTTCCTTTGAGTGTGCTACCTTGTAAGTGTAACTTTTTTTGAGTAAAACACCACATTAAAAAAATTATTTTTTTTTAGAGGTAATCCTACCTCGGTTTATGTTTTTTATCGGAATTCGAAATAGTCGGTGACCAAAGATTTTGGGAAATAATATTATTATTATTATTATCAATAGTGATAACAGTTTTGTGATTTTGCCTGATTTTGCGTTTTGCTTAAACTAATTTACTTGTCGCATAATATTTAAAGTTTTATATTAGTTAAACTCGTTTCACTCCGGTTTTTCTGTGACCCTGTGCGCGTATCTACTCGTGGTGTAACTCCGTGAATCCTCACGCTCAAGTTTTTCATCCTTCACGTAAGTTTTAGATTTACATCTTACGTTATCAATTTTCGTTACTGCCGATCAGCTGATCGGGCATCCGTCGCAGCTTGTGGTGTCTCTACACAAGGTACGATCAATGATTTTCTGACGTCACGTCTCGTGATTAGTGCATACCTTTGCCTTCTCCACTCCGGTGTATTTTCAGTTGCATCTTCATATTTTAAGGAGAACACTAACGTTGGTTACTCGGGTGTATTTTCAGCTGCGTCAGCACATATTCACGGAGCGCATTAAAGGTGAATATAAAGTTACAGCTTCAGGCCTACTTCATTGAGCCTCTTACGGTGATTGCTGTTAATTACTTTTTGCTATCTGTTGCCCGCTCCATTTTTGCTCTCATGCCCGCTATTTGCTGCCCTACCTGCTTTAAAGTGGTTAAGCGAACAGATAACTCTTTGTCTTGCGATCAATGTAAGCTCGTATTCCACTCATCTTGTTCTGGCACATTGAAACCGACCTCCTACCCTCGTTCTGGTAGTCACTGGGTCTGCTTTAACTGTTCTCCGGTCAAAAATAAAACCCGGCCTAACACTTCTAATATGGGAACCACCTCCAACGAAGATTTAATGAAGGCCATTAAGGCACTACAGAAGGTACAGTCAGATATTCTTGACTCGAATACCAGGCTCGCGGAATCCCAAGCGGCCCAATTTGCTGACTTGCGTTCCGACTTTCAAAACCTTTCTAAACAAGTGTCTGACCTCAAGGCAGAAAACTCCTCTCTTCTCAATGATATTGAGTTTCTTCGTACTCGGATTACGAATATTGAATCCACTTCTGATAGCCAGCACTTCGCAACTCCTAATCATTCTATGTGTGACCTACTAACAGAAATGACTGAACGTGATAAATGCTCACACAATATAATAGTTCATGGCCTTCAAGAATGTGCCTCTACTATTACCACCGAAAGAATCGCCAGCGATCTCAATCTTCTCAACAATTGTATCCACTCACTTTCTTTGTCTCTTCCACCAGACCTAAAATTATTTAGACTTGGTCGGATTAATGATAAAGGACCTAGACCACTAAAAGTCATACTTCCCTCCAAGGATGCTGCTCTTTGTTTGATTTCTGACTTTAACAAAGGTATTAGATCACGTAATCCAGGCGACCCACTTTCTTCAATATCCATTTCTCGCGATCGTACGCCACTTGAACGCAGTGAGGTTAGACGTATATACGCAGAGCTCAATGAACGAAAGAATAAAGGTGAATTGAATATCTCTGTCAAATACAGAAACGGAGTGCCTTTTATTACTTCTGATTCTAACCAAACTAAGTTAAACCGCACTTCACACAGACATCCAAAAAACTAGTTTCGCCTCGAACGAATATATTCATCAATCGTAGCTGTCCCCACACAAAAATAAACCTTCTATC
>JAIPRL010003561.1:0-45879 GCA_025469235.1 Pemphigus obesinymphae
ATGGAACAGAATGTTGGGCAGTAGATAGAAAGATAGAACAGAAAATGAGTGTCGCTGAGATGAGAATGTTAAGGTGGATGAGTGGAGTTACTAGAGAGGATAAAATAAGGAATGAGTATATCAGAGGTAGTATAGGGGTAACTTCGATAGTAGACAAAATGAGAGGGAATAGATTAAGATGGCTTGGGCATGTATTAAGGAGGGAAGAGAATGAGGTAGTAAGATTAGTAAGGAAAATACATGTTGTTGGTAAGAGGGGGAGGGGAAGACCGAAAAAGAGATGGGGGATGTATTGGCGAGTGATATGAGGAAGGTGGGAGTAAGTGAAGAAGATGCGGAAGATAGAGTTAAGTGGAAGTGTAGGACCAGGGTGACCGACCCCAAATATTTGGGAGAGAAGGCGAAGGAGAAGAATAAGAAGATTTATTTCACATGATATTCTTCTGAAAATACAATCATATGATTTTTATATTATATTAAATACTACCAACTTGTGTTAAAAAGAATAACATTGGTACCTATAGATTTTGAGTTTTTAAGAAGTATAGTATATAATAAAAAAAATCTGGTCAATAGGCTATACTTATATTATTATTATAGGTATACTTATTGGTAGTTTAGTCGTTATAAACGATTCTGAGCGAAATTCAGTATTATTAAAAAATAAAATAAGTAACCACGAAAATCATAACTAGATCTTAACTAGACTGAGTTTACCATCAAAAATCTACTATACCCCAAAATTTCTACTCGACTTTTTCTAAAAGTGTATATACATAAATATAAAAATAATAAAACACAGATTTATATTATTCAAAAATAAAAACGTAAAATTATATATTAAAAGGCAATCTCCACTTAGTTATACGTCATATTCAAATTCATGTTTTTCAATTTATTATATATGTCCATTGTCCAAATAAACATTCTATTATAGATCAATATTGGCCAATTGTAATTACTTAAATCTACAGTATACCATCTACAACCGATTCCCTATCAATATTATATCTACGCTAAAGCTCCACCACAATTCTTTCTGGTCGATAATTTCCTTACAGAAAATAAAAACATCATTGTAAAATCAATAGCTTCCTGGCTACGCTCAGAATCTAAAAGGTAATTGTAAGTATATCATTATGTCCAATGTTTGAGCAAAATGAGGTACCTAGAAGTTATACAATTAATTATAAATATAATTACATTTTGTTACTAATTTATTATATTCTGAACACTACGTGTATACAATTTATCTTCATAATTCTCATCATTATAATTACCTCGTAGAAAAAAAGAATACCTAACTCATTCTTATATTGAAATATTTAAAAGCTTTTATATATATTATTTAAATAAGGAGGATATTTCATATGATTATATACTTTTTTTGTAATTATAAATACCTATTATTAGGTATTTATTTTTTATTACTTATAAATTATAAATATAATTATCATTATATAATACTATAAAAAAAGAAAAAAACGAGAATTACAGTCTTTAAACAATAGTTACGAACGACGAAAGTCATATTTTATAAATCTAAATTAAATCTTTCTTGAAGTTAAAAGTCATATTTTAACAAAAGACGGTCGATAAGGAATGAAAGCAGTTCGTTCGCTGGGTAGAATATTGGCTATGGATAAAATGATTCTTATTAAAGCTTCGATGTATATAACATAAGTTATAAGTATCACAATTACTATCCGTAATAACTAATATATTCAATATATTTTATCAATATAGTTTCAAACTTATATTATTTCTTTAGAGTTATTACTATGTTTCGGAAGTTTATGACCTTAAAAATATTCAAATAAGCAGTGAAGTAATTAGGTTTATTTTTAAATGTAGGTATATTTAATGTATTTAATACATTTAATATATTAAGTAGCTACATATTATTTAATAAAAAAATGTGAATTTTTTTTTCTAAAAATATGTTGACACTAAAAATGTTATACGGTGATATTTTAGCAAAATAAAATAATAATAAAATCATAATTTTTCTTTTAACTTGTGGGAAATGGATAAAAATGACCTAAAATTTAAAAAAAAATGCAGTAAATACAAGAATCTAATCCTATCAAATCGAATTGATTCAAACTCAGTGAGCTTACTTGGAAGGATATTTAAAAATTAAATCACTACGTATTCCAAATATTTTAAGTACTATAAAAAAGTCAAAAAGGGGAGGGGGAAATTTTAAAATTTTCATAGTGAATTTAGTTTTGGTCTTAAATTACATAGAATATCATTGATGTGTAGCGGGTACTACATCAGTGTATATATACTAAAAATCTCCCCAACCCCTTCGTTTTTTTTTGGTTTTGCCATATTATATTTTGTGCTATAAATAATTCGAACCGTAACAATGGAATACAACTTGTTTAATGGTTTTTTAAGAAGTTTTTTAACTTTTGTTCATTATCTTATGAAAATATTAGATAATTTAAAAGTCTTATATACGATTTAAATATTATATAAAAATAACAAGGGACAGTGAAGCACTTCGCACATCAGATAGGGTACTATCAGTGCAATGTAGTAAAAAGCAAACTAATACTAATATTATAATACTAAAAATTACTATACCAATGTATTGTAGGTATCGGGCAATTAGTACCTCTATGTCTAAATTTACCGATAGGTACTAAACAAACGTAAGGCCGGCCGATTAACATTAATAATTTTCAGTCTGATTGGACCACAGAAAAACTAACTTCTAAATCCACATTTTATACCCTTAAAATTAAAAAAAAATGTAATATATCCTCTTTTTATGCCCACGTAAGTAACATTACCAAGTTGAGAACTAATCCGATAAGCAGAAAGGAATTTTCAGAAAAAACCCTCAGTATGGATTTTTATGGTAACTTGATGGGCGTGCTACCCAGTTAAGTACCCTTAACTAAATTATATCCCGTTATTATGGTGTTCCAATCATTAGTAGCAAAATCAAAACTATGAAACGGGGGGGGGGGAGGATATTTTTAGTATATTATATATTATAAACCAATGAACCTACCCTCTCTACATATCAGTGGTATTCAAAGTTTCATTTAATAATGTATACTAACCTAATACCTTGTATAAGAAAATGCATTTATAATAAAATTCATTAAGAATTAAATGAATAATAATAACATAGGTACCAATCGATTTTTACCTCGATTAAAATTCCAGGTATACATTTCACGCGTGGGGGTAATAGTCGCTCGCACGTTACACCGGTAATAAATGCCTAGGATATTTATATACATAAATGGTTTAAAAACCATACTGGTGGATACGATTATTATTAAAATCTCCCGGAGGTACTTGGCTCAATGGGTGTACCGTTTTAACTCCATGCTTAAAACCTAAGATTAAACCTTTTATGATTTAAAAACTTTAAAAGAAAAAATTGGCTATAAATAGCTAAAAATTGAGACAACATTCTTCAAAAATGTGTAAGTTAATTTTATATTGAAAATTGAAATGCATTTTTTGTAAACATTTCAAGCCTCTAGTGGAGTATATACATAATCGACTTGGTTGATTTGACTTGGTTATGATCGTTTTTATGAAAACGTATAGTTATTTTTCCTTATACCTACATAAAAAAAATTTGGGAAATTTGAAAATAATTTATATAAATTACCAACTAAATACAAAACTTTTTATCGGAAAAAACATAGAATTT
The DNA here is from genome assembly GCA_025469235.1 of Pemphigus obesinymphae. Classification (NCBI taxonomy): domain Eukaryota; kingdom Metazoa; phylum Arthropoda; class Insecta; order Hemiptera; family Aphididae; genus Pemphigus; species Pemphigus obesinymphae. The sequence continues at coordinate 3,686 of JAIPRL010003561.1, forward strand.
CTAGAGCACTCCTTCTTACAGAATTTTTGGATCAATCTTTTTTTCGACCTTCGGACAGAATAATGAAGTATTATTATTTTAGATTTAAAAGCAATTATAAATTATTGCATTCGATAAATACGATTCTAAGTGTTGTAATTTTTTTTTAGGGGGGGGGGGGAATAAAAATATTTTCTGGAAAAATTTAGAAATAGTTTTCTATAAAAAAATTTGTTTTTGATATGCATTTTAAAAATAATATTCTTTTTGTCATAAATGTGATTTTAATTTATATTTTTCTTTAAATACATTATAACAAATCGTATTAATATTATATTTATATACAAATAAATATTATTTTATTAATATTTTTTGGCGTTAAATACACCCAGCATTCTAAAACTCACAATTGAAACTCACTGCTGACTTATTTTTAAAAGATAGGTAATTAAACCATATAAGGAGATATACACAGTATAAAATGTAAGTAGTTATGTACTTATAGAAGGTAGTTTTACTTCAATCTATAGAAAACTACTGGAATATTTGAAAAATATCATTGTCAAAATACCATCTAGAATCAATAATCTGTCGTTAGCATACACAATCCAAAACTCTTGCTCGCCTTTTTCTGGTTTAAAAATTTCTCACAAAAAATCAAATTAATAATAATAATAATAAATACCATTGTAAAATCATTACTTCCTTGCTCAGTTCAGATTTTAAAAAAGAAAAACACATCATTGTAAAACCAATAAAGTGTTTGCTTTGTTCGGAATTTAAAAATATATTTAACTTCGTATTAAAGTTTATTACGTAAAATATGATTGTATTATTGTGTTATTTCGAAAAAAAATCAATTATTTAGTGTACTATAAATAAAATTAATTTAAACTTTTTAATAAACTTGTTCAAGATAATTTATGTCAACATATTAAATTTGACTTGTTAGGTCAATATATCATATTAATTTTTACGCACAGTGGGTGATATGTCATATATGCCTACACTTACAATATTAGATTCGGATTTAATAGATATGAAAACTTATAACCTCAACGGGTAAATTAAATCTAATCAAATATGTGCACCATAATAATTGATCTGGATAAAAATTAAATTGTTAACTTGTTATTTTCTATATAGGTATCTATATATAAATTAAAGTCCTTATTTTTTTTTGTCCCGAATGAAAATCTACACCATTTGAGATATCAAAACCAAATATTGCACCTATACTCTTTTAATTCTCGAGCATATCTTTAAGGTACCTAGTTATTTTTGAAATTTGATATATTAGGGAGGAAAGAGGAGTATTCGGCTTCAATTTTATATAGTATGTATAAATATAAAACAACTAATAAATGATAAACATTATTTTGTTAATAATAACTAAATAATTGGTGTTGTCTCTGTCAATATGCCAGATTATTATTTATCAATAAATTATTGTGATATACCATTATCGTAAAAAATTAACATACATTTATATAAAATGTCTACCAGTTATAGGTATATATAAAAACTTAATATATTAGCTCGTCAAAAAAGGATATTTTTAAATTCGATCCACAATGGGGTTCAAAGGAGAAGTGGATTTTAATTATATATAAAAATAAAACAACTATAATCAGGGCCTATTTTTGTATGTTGTAGCAATTCTAACTTAGCAAACTCTAAATGGGATCCATGTCCTGCTAATGTCCGTTGGTAATTAGAAAGAGTTCAACGTAAAATCTTCAAATATGTAGCTTTTATTTTTAAATAATCATCTATCGCACGATTATCTACCCGTCCTTCAGAAACTCAATTTAGTTAGTTTAGCCAATTGTAAATATTCGGCTAAATTAGACTTTTTAAACAAACTTTTTTCCAATAATATTGATTGTTCTTTCCTTCTTTCCACAATCAATTTATATATTTGAATATAAATTATAATATGATACTTTGTTTTCCCAATTATTTATGTTCTTAATCTCTATCAGAAAAACACCCATGGAGCTCAGGAAAGATATAAATAATATTATAAAACATATTATACTACTCAAAAATCAAATTGCACATAAAATAAAAACTTTTATAAAATATACATTTAAATTAAAATAAACTTAACTGAACGAATAAAATGGTATATAAATAGTATTAAAATATTGTACTCACCACATTTTGTGCTATGACAATTTAATATACACGTTAGTTTCTCGTAAACTGTTAAAACAATTTGTCGGTATTGTGTTTCTCGTATATGAGAATCAATTTACGACAAATTTTTGGTATCTTTTATGGTTCGTATAAACTCTCTAATAATATAAGGTTTACTTAGTATAAGAGCTAATCACTTCCGAAAAATTCAGTAACCGACTACATTAGTATTGAAAAAATATCGAGGAGCTAATAACTGGTAAGCACTGGTTCCACATCTACATGTATATAAAATACAGTTTTTATGGAAATTAAAAATTAAAGGTTAAAAATAATTATTTTTTATTTAACACAATTTCATAATTTTTAGGGTAGCCAAAAGTTACGCCATAGGTAATACATTTTGAATTATTATGAATATTCTACTTATATTATAAAATAAATAATTATTTTTAATTTGATACTAATTTCATTTTAATACCTACGATAATTATCATTGCTACAAACAACAGTTTTTCATCCTCACCCAATGTATACCAATTGTTTATCTTCAGTAAACTGAGAAATTAAATTCAGTAATTGTGTTATATAATATTACTCCGAGTAGGCATACAAATAACAAGTGAAAATCGATTAAGCGTATACCGATACTCAAATATTTATAAACCAAAAATTCTGATATAAGTATTTTAAACTTTATTTTACTATATAAAACAACATTATTATTATAATAATAACTATATTTATTACTATAATAAGAAAAATGTTGCTGTATTTTCAGTTATAATTAGCCAAGGTACAGTTTAAATTATTACATAAGAATTTTATTAGAAGAGTTCTAATATTTTTATGATTAATATCAATTTTATTACCATTTCCAAAAAATAAACAAAAAACAAATTAACAATATTTGCGGCAGGAAAAAGACGTGTCTTTAAGTATTATTTTTAAAAGAAGTTTAAACTTTTCCTTTAAAATATAATAATATATTGATATAATTGATTCCAATATAATTCTACAGTAAGCGATTCAGTTAGATAAAAAATTCAATACGTAATAATTCATTGGGTGTGTGAAAAAAAAACTGTTCTAATTATTTTAGCATATTAGATCATGATGAACTTAATAAACTTAGGTAATAAAAAAAAACAATATTTCAAAGTTCATATTTTATGAAGGTAGCAGAGTAATTATGGTTATTCTTTTAACCTCATTACTACTTTTTAAATATTGATAACGTTTTCATTGTAAAATATCTAGATCATTCGATATTCGATGCTGTTGTTTTAGTGTGTAGCACGTTGAGACTTTGAAGAGTTGTCGAGTTCATTTTCAAGAGATTTCTAATGACGTTCAGTGCAGATATTTTATTTTAAATAGTGATCTGTGATTAACTCAATCGGTGTCGAATATTTAGAGAAATCACAATAAATTCTGTGTGAACGTACGATATATCGAATAACTAAAAGAAAAAATTTAAAAAAAAATTATATATATATATTATAAACATACATAACATATTACACTACAGTCAATTCTGCTCCACTAGGACAATCAGAAATTATTATTTGTTTCACTACTTACTATTAATTCAATTAAAAAATAACCATATTACTACGAAACAACTTAAAAGAGGAATGACAATATCTTGAAAATAGGGCTCTATTTGTGCATTATGAAGGACGGTTATTTACTCAATTTATATATTTATTATTTATTTTTTATGTTAATTTTATATATTTGTTATATTCATTTAATTAATAACCGTTTGAATCATTAAAAATACATCAGTCATTCGGCTATCTTCGTATATTACTTATCTAAAAGTGTATAACAATATTATCAAATATATAATAACAAATTATTAAAAACATGTTGGTTTTTTTTATTTAATTAAAATCTTCATCGTAATCGTCTTAGACATGGTGGCTATTTACTTGGTTAAAATGACACATTAAATAATTTTCATCCAATAAACATGTGAAACTATTCGAATCAATTCATTTATATATGTTTTAAATTTAATCGTCCGATTAATCATGTTTTCACGACAAGCAGATACACAACCAAATCCGCCTATACCGAAGACACACGAGGACAACTACATATCGGTGACATCTATACCACCGAACTATGTTTTATCATTCGATCAGTCTAAGCTATTAGGCGTGTCAATAGAGACGGCAATTATCAACGTATTAAAGGAGATCGAGGTAAGTTGATAGCTTTTTTTAATATACGTCTGAAAAATGTAATATTTAAAGTTGAATAGATTTACCAAATATAATGTATCGTTTCAAACCAATTCGATTATGTAGAATTAAAGTTTGGACGACATTTTGACAAACAATTTTCAACGTTAAATTTATGTTCACAAAAAACTAACGAAGAGGCATTGCAATTTTAAAATTATATCACGTATTATTTGATGTATAGGGAACAATATTTAACATAAAACTATAGTTTTATCTCATAGATCTACGATCTCATCGAGATTTAAAATGATTTTATTTATATTGTTCAATATTATATTTGCAAATACTTTTTTAAATAGCATTAAATGTTTAATAATTTATATTTTAAGAAACACTGATGAGATTGTCTTCAAAATATTGCCCTTTATATAATAATAATAATGTTTATTACGGAAAAATAAATTTTAATTTACATAAAATAAAAAAATATATCAATAATAATTATGTACAACTACAACTATAAATTTAAATATAATACTTAAAAAGAAATACATACATAAAACTTAAAATATTTTATTTAAATCAAAGATCGATGAATAAAAAAAATAAAAACTTTTAATGGTAATAGCAGTGTACAATAAAATATAAGATTGGGATAATAACAAATATTTTTTTGAGATATTAGGTAAGTAAAATAGAGATTTATTTTTAGCATTTGGTAAATTAATTCTAAAATTTAGACGTTAAATTAATTCAGGACAATCAACGACAACATTTAATATCTTATGCAAAAATTAAATTTAATAATGTTAATATTGTATATCTCATACTTAAAGCAAAATCATAACCAGAATGAGGGGTTCTATGTACTTTAAATTTAAAACATAATAATTTTGAAAATTATTTTAAACTTTCGAGAGGTAAAGTGTGATTCTATGAGCAATTTTGATATATCAAAGTTGCATATTCGAGCTTAGAACGTACCTACTAGTGAAAAGTATAACAATTTTAAAGCATAAACGTAATAGAATGCTTTACAAGTACGTTTAATGAAACCTAAATTAACTAATGCTTGGTTAGATTAAAAGAATATTTTGAATCAAATATGATTTTCAAATCGTTTACTTCTTTTACTCTGTATATAAGAAGATTGTTCAAAGTGTTATTATAATGAATAGTATTGTTATTTAAGGGGAAAAAATAATTGGCTGCGTCCTAGTTGGATCCCGTATTATTTTAGGTACCTACTATACTAGTTGGGTCCTCAATGTTTTTCGGTAAATATACTACACTACACTAATATTTTCCTTCCCATTTTAACAGACTTAGGACTGTCTACGATGTATTTTTGACCGCAGGTACCTATGGTTAAAAATGTTTTTTTGTCGAGATAATAATAATATAAATTATTAGAATTTTACAAAATATGATATAATACAATACAAATGAAAAATTATTAAAATTATTAAAAATCAAATATTAAAAATACATATAATATAAAATACAATTTAAAAATATTACTTTTGTGTTGGTAAAAATGTATAAGACATTAATTTTACAGAATCGAATCGATTCTTTCTGCAGTTTTTTGAGTCATTTTATGATGTATTACATTAGTTTATACTATTTATTATTATATTTCTCTTTTAGTAAAATACAATTTCCTTTTTTTATTATTTCTGTATTTCTCATTTTATTATATGTGTCAATTTGTACATTTTTTTAAATATCTAGGAACCAATAAATATTTAGATGTGCTATATAAAACATAGAATTAAAATGAGAACGAAACGATTCGCATGAATTTATGGTTCTCATTGTCGATGCTTTAAATTCTGATCAAATCAAATTGTTGGTGGAAAACTTGATTCTAGATTAATATGATTATCAAAAACATAATTCATGAATTTTAGAATTCGGTTTTCATTCGATTGGATACTCATTAAATTGTCAATAAAATAATCTTCCACCTCTTCTGGGTGTAGCAATGGTAGACTAAAAAAATATTTAAGATATTTACTCAACTTAGAGTTACTCACTTTTATATTTATTCGTTAAAACTAAATTTTGAATTTTCCGCCACCATCTCTGTCCTAAATGTCTACAAAAAATAACTATGTTATATTGACTATCATTAACTAATAAAAAATCTTTTTGGTTCGTTTTTATATTTAATTCGTTCAATGTTTTGTGAACCTCATCTAAACTTTGTGGAATGTTTGGTAGAATACTTTTTCTTGCACGATGAATACTTTTTTTCAATAAGTGTACAATCATAACGCGTTGAGGTATTTTTATCTTTTTTTTTTAATTCATAATATATTCATTTAGATGGTTTTTCACAGATATCATTTCGATTTTCTCTTTAAATTGTTTTTGTTATTGTTAAGGCAGTGCCTGCCAGTTTAATATTTTTTCAGAATCACAATTATGATTGTGTGTTAAATTTTGTTCAATAATTAGATTATTGTTAAATTTAAAAAATGACTTACATGTTCTCTGAATACATCTCCGTCGTTCAATATCATTTTTCAGTACTTTATAAAATTTAAATTTAAATCCTTCTATAATATACTTTTTTTTACCCGGTTCACTGAACTTAACATTAGAATCTTCCATACACTCACTATACACTCACTGTCAATATGTAACTAACTACAGTCGTCGATACTTGGCAAAGTGGCGGCAGTCGCGTTATAAAACCAGCGTTTATCACCGTGTATAGTAGTTTATTATGATAGATGTCAAAATTATTATAAAATAATGTATTATAGGACATAGGTGACAAACTTATCAGATATCGATAATCTGGAAAATGTTCTGACGGTGACTAACTCAATAATATATTAATATTATATATATATAATATATCAATAGTACCATCAATACATATTTAATATTTATTTGTGTAAAATTAAAAAATATATGGGTATTTAATTTATTTACGTAATTATTAAGTACCATTTCAATTTTTTTCCTGGGCTACATCGGTAAAGAAAAAATCGGGGACCCTACTAGTATAGTACCAAAAAAAAAATCCGGGATCCAACTAGTATACTACCTGTGATTACTCTCTGGTGTTTAGGACCCAATTAGGATGCTCCTAAATAATTTTGTACTTTTCTATACTTAATGGCATGCCATTATCATTACACACCACTCTTGAAAAGTATTTAAATCTTCTTGAAGAATAAAACAATCATTATGACAGCAGATTGGTTTAAATAATTTAAAGTCATCTGCTAAAATATATAAACAATGATATTATGTGGGTTAGTGTAAGTAAAGAGGATGTGAGGGACCGAAATAAATGGAAGTGTAGGACTAAGGTGGCTGGCTCCAAGTAGTCGGAAGAGAAGGTGAAAGGCAAGAATGAGAAGATGAAGACGTTAATCTGAACCAAATTAATAAATAAAATAAAAAATATCGAAGTGTGTCTAAGAAGAATATTATGTTATGTTATGCAAAAATAACTTGTTGAACACTATATTATTTTATATATTTTTATATTTAGCAATCATTGAACCAAAATGCTACATCATCTGAAACATTTACATTACATTGGGCACTGAATGGAAAGTCGTATAGTCTTCTAGAAAACAACGGTAATTACAAATCATGATATTGTATAATTTTATTCTAATTACTAGTGTTTATTTTATCAATATTGAAAATATATAACAGTTAAATATAATGGATTTGATTAAATAATATCATGTTTACAAATTTTATATCATAATGAAAATTTTTAGCTCGTTATTATAGGTGCATAATATAGTAGGTATATCGTATATTATATTACACAATATGCATATATTTATATGTATATAATTTTATTCATAAAACTATAATGAGATATATTCTGTAAACACCTACTTTTATTAGCATATTAATATAATTTATGTTATACAGTAGGCGTTATAGTAACATTTTTTTGTACTTTTACTTTTCATGATATTACTTTTAGTTTGGATAGGTTCTATCTAGTATTTTTTAAATTTAAAAGAGAGCATTTTTAAGGGTTGAACTTTTGTAAAACATTTTTTTCTAATCCAATATTGAATATATTAAAACCAAATTAATACTAATTTTAAATAAAGTTCCAATTATTTAAACCACGGTAGATTATAATATTATGTGCAATATTTAGGGTAGTAATGTAACGAAAAATACATTGTACGGTAACGTGATTATATTTCTAAGCAACATAAAGATAACTTAGATATTTAATTTTTATAGTAACGCAAGATTAATAACGTTAAAGTAATTTAGTATGATAACGCGTTATATTAAAATATTGTTTTAAAATGTTCTGCCACAGTTTGTTGTTAGCAGCAGAGAATTTCCAAAGATATTAAATTACTTATTAATTAATGTCAAGAAAAATAAAACAATAGTCATAGAATATAATTTTTTAACATTAACTTTCCTAAATGAAAAAGAAAACAACTGCAGGTTATTAGATATTACATCAAATTGTTAGAACGTCAATTTTTTTATGACTGTAAAATAATGTTAAACGTAATATATTTCTATTGTTATACTTTGATGAAAAAAAAAATATATATATACCTAATTAAAGTAATACATAGTTGAATTTTGTTTCTCTTATTTTTTTATCCTTTAGATTTTGTTTTCTTTCATATAATCTCATCCTCATACGATTGTAATAATATAAAAACTTTGTACAACACTATTTATTTTTTAATGTCAAAATAGGGAAATTTAAAATTAACATTTATGACTATATATTCTTATGTGAGCATTTTTTTTATAGCCGTAAAATTTTCACAAAAACTTTCTCAACATTTAGAAAAATATCATACAAATAAATATTGTAATTTAATGAAATAATAATCTTTTGATTTCAATCCACAAATTCTTCTTCTATTTATTAATTATTCTTCTACGTGTAAATTATATGTAGATAATTTTAAATGAATTAAGACAAGTCTCACATTTTGTAAATGTCGGACGACGGAATACCTAAGTAACCAAATGCATGATAAATTACGATTTTTACATGTTCTGGTCATTTATAGTTATTAACTATTATATTCTCTCTATCACAATCATATTGTTTCAGAATAAAATCTAAACAGTTTTTCATTTTTTGGACAGCAGTATTATAAATAGGTACATAAAATAAACACTAAATTGACAAAAATGTACTTTTAGTGTAAAGAAATAAATAGGTATGTAAAATACTAGTTAAAAAGGTTTCCTAATATAAATTATTCACAAGTACTCAATTTATAAAATATACCTATTATAAAAATATTATCGAAAAATTGTTTATAATAGCTTCTATAATTTTTTAAATCTATAGAACTTGCTACTACTTTGTCATAACAATATTACTAAATTTCAGAGGTTTTTAAAATGTATAAGTTAATAAAAAACGATTAATATTGTTGAGATATAGGCATCACAGGATAGTTCTAAAAAATGTCTAAAATATTAGGTAATAAAAACTAAAAGTAATATTATAATTTAATATTTAAATGGTATGTATAAATATGAGTTCAATGTTAATTATTATATAAATATGCACAAATTACACTATTCATAATAAAACAATTTCCAGTTGCCAGTCCATCATCATATAATATTTTTTTATATACCTATTTGTTCTAAATTACAGGTCTTTCTGCCCTAATTAATAATATGGATTTTGGAATTCGGATGTTACAAGTTATTCAACATATCCAATTACAATCATTACAAATTTATTAGGACTAATTCGGATATTCATAAAAAATCTTTATTTCGTGTCAATTCTATAATTTGTATTGAATTTTTAATGCCAATTATTTATAATAATCTGGTTTTAATTTTAAAGTACACATGAAAAAAAATCACTTTCAAAATAATAATGACTATTTTTTAATCACATCATTAATTACACCTAACTAAAAAATAAACACTAGGTTTTGATATCACGAATCTCAGATGTTAACGTTTAAATATAATATATTTATATAATATTTACATTCTAAAAACTACACACTATAGAATAGTTATCCCTAATAGGTATACTGAAATCAATTTAGTTTTTCACTTTTTAATCAAACTAAATGGAAATTTTGTCATAGCATGACGATACAATACTACAACGAATAATATTATATTTTTAAATAATATTGAAACATCTTACATTTGTTTAATTTTTTTTTTTTAATGTATTTAAAATTGCCTATACATAACCCCTTTAGAAATCATGAGTATACATTTACATTTTTTATCAATTTAATACCGATAAAATAAATAGGTAAAAAATATTTGATTAACCTTATGGTCTGATCGTATTAATCATTTAATTAATTATTTTTAATGTTTTAAAATTAATTCATTTTCACAGTATACCTATAGCTATTTTCTATATTTTAAAAAATCTAACAACATACCTATACTCGTATATAATACATGATAATTAATAAGTGACAAAATGGACATGCTCTGTGATAGCAGCATTTACTAATATACAGTATAACCATGTTATTTGCAAATATATATACATTTTATGTATCACTTAATTTTTTTGATTGCTTTTATAATTTGGGTTTCGGGTTAATTTAGATATTATACATTTTATAGTATTTATTTTTTCAGATTTCGAATTAATTCGGGTGCACAGAAATCTGATAAATAAAAAATATAGATAATAATAAAAGACAAATGTTATTAAAATCAATAGGTAAAAATAAAAAGATAAAACCCTAAAAAAATAATTATATAATACTTTATAGAAAACTTGATATTTTCTATTTTACTTTAAATTTTAGACTTTTCATATTTTGTTTAATGACTGCCGATTACTTTTAGTAGAAAATTATAGTAAAAATGTCCATAAAAACTTTTTTGTTTGTTTTTATAAAACACTCTTGGTTTGTTTATTATATAATATGTACCTATAAAGTTTTTTGTTATACATTTTAATAATATAATAGTGCAGTAAGTATTACAACATTAGTATGTGCATTATTAATTTACCAAATTTTGAATATAAAACATTCCAGATTTTTAAATACTTTACTAGTGTACCACAAGATGCAATGTAATATTTATATTTCAAATTTGTTTAAAAATGTGTTTTGATTTAATTCACAGGCTTAATTAAATATTATGATTTACTAAGAATATCCTCAAATATTAGATTAATCATTAAATTACAGAATTTGAGTAACGAGTTTTGTTTATGAATTCCTATAATATACAATTTAAAAAATCTGTAAAATTAAATCAAATTACCTGCTAAATAAATTAAAATTATAATCGATTTAATCGATTTATATTTACAGGCCACTAAGTTTTGTTTAGTATATTTTAAAAAGTTATTATGTATTTTATTCGTTTTTTGAGATTTTTAGTTTGTTAATATAATTAATAAACGAACACTATTCATTTAAGTATTTAAGATGTTTATTATTTAAAAGCACATTATTAATTATATATTTTTGGACTGTGTTGTCACTCACACTAACTCACAACTAAAATGAAATGCGTTACCTTATCACGTTATCTATATAATTATTGCCAACATATACATAATAATATAATAATAAACATCTCCCCTTTTAATTTTGTACGACAAATAAGTTTTTATTCTATTTTTACATGTTATAAAATATTATAACATATTAAATATATCAAAATGTATAAGTAACAACATAACACAAAATTAATAAGCTTACCTACCTAATAGTAAATTTATAACACATTAAAGAATCAGCTAACATAATAGTAATTTAAGAACACCTTAATATTAAATTATATTAATAACATTAATATATCAGTGAATTGTTATTCTATGTATATCCAAACTTTTGTGCCTTTTTTACTTGCCTACCATACCTAGTTATATTCAACTTTTCTCTACCTACCTATTTTCACTTTATCATCATTCCTTTCATTACCAATAATTGTTTTTTTTTTATTGTTTATTTATCTAAATCATTGTATTCTATCACTTTCTTACTACTTTCATCATCAAAGTGGTCTAAACCATCATATTCTTTCATTATTTTACTCTTTTATTCATCAAAATGATCAAAATGATTAAATTATTTTACTTTCTTAATGAGATGTGAATTAAGTCTTAGTGATTTTTCTTTAACATCTCTCACTATGTATAATCTGGGAAACTTTGTTTAGAATTTTTAAAAGTTTTAACTTGCCTTGGAATAGTACCTTGCTTCCTGGTAAAAACTCATTCTCCTTTTTTCCTGCAATTTTGTTGTAAAACTTAATCTGTTGTTCTTTTATTTTTTTTTTTCATCTCTGCGGTGCAGTTAACTGTTTTTGGTATAAACAGGTCTTTATTAAAATTGTTTATTAATGTTCTCAATTCTCTACATTGTAAATTGGCAACAAGTGTATTTCTATAATTTAGTAAATATGAATTAAAATCACCTCTCTCTACAGTTTTTTTCTTTAACATTTCTTTAACTACATCTTCAGTTTTTTCTGCTAACCCATTAGATCTAAGAAAATTAGAGCTTGAATTAATAATATTTATACCCCATTCAATGTCAAATTTTTAACCCCATAACTACCAAAGTAATTATTATCAGCTATTATTATCTCTGAAATGCCAAATATACTAAACATTTTCTTTACTTTTTTAATTATTTCAGCATCGTTTTTAAATTTTAATTTATTCACTTCTATCCACCATGAATAGTAATCAACAATCACTATATAATTTTTATTTTGAAACTCTGCTATATCCATGCCTTTTTTTTTTAAATGGAATACTTGAGAACTCATAACTAATGATAAGTTCTTTTATTTTACTATTACTAAACATTAAACATATACTACAATTTTCTATAAAGTTTTCAATTTGAGCTTTCATCCTAGGCCGATAAAATAACTGATTTGCGTTAGCTACAGTTATTGATATACCCAAATGAGGTGCATGCATCTTTTCAACAATATACTTTCTCAAGCTTTTTGGTAATAATAATCTTATAACAAATATATTAATACATATAATAATATCAACAAAATTCTAAATGGTGTAACAATTTCAGATAAATTTGGAATTATACCACGAAGATAACTTATCATGCTTATAAATGACTGTAATTATTTTCTGTTATTTGGCTCTTTTAATTTTATTATTGATGTTATTCTATCATTATTTGGATCTACTTCTTAACTTCCAAAAACAAAACCAAGGAATTTAACTTCTTTCTTCTTATATTGTACTCTATTAGGATTAAATTTAATATTTCTTTCTCTAGCTTTTTCCAATACTTCTTCTAACATTGTATAACGCTCCTATTTATTACATCCAATTATCAATATATCATCAAAATACACATTTACATTTTTAATTCTTCCAAAATGTTTGCTAATTAACCCCCGAAATTGTTTTACAATAATATTATAAAATGTATTAAAAGCATATATAAATGTGCATATAAAAATCGGGAAAATATATAACAAGAACACAATATTTTGTAGTGTCATTTGTATGGAATAATATTTTAAAAGAATAATATAAATAAAAAATGGTATTATATAGGAATATTATTTTCTCGAATTTATATTAACAAGGATTGTATAAAGTAAGAATAATATAAATTAGTAAAATAAATGTCCGGAACTATATTTATAGGAATAGTTTTAATTAGGATAATATTATACAGGGCTGTACAAGTTAGAATAGTATTTAGCAGTACATATTTCTTTCAGAAACGTATTACAGAAAACCGTATAATTTGGGACAGTATTATTAGGTACATATTTATTTGGGAATCGTATTAATCAAGATTGTACCCACACTGTATAATTTAGATAGTATCGATAAGGATTGATAAGAGCATTTATTGGTTATGCGATATAATTTACTTGTAAGTCGTATAATAAACAAGTATTATTAAAATTAATTATACAATACAGTATTAATTATTGGAAAAATGTAAGCCAAAACTACATTAATTTAAAATAGTATTTAACAGAAAATGTATATTATATTTTCAGAACTCAATAAATTGAGAACATCCTGGGAAATTTTTCTTATTTACTAGATCATCTATGTTTTTATTAAAGCGTATTTTTATTTTTCGATAACAAAAATGATGAAACTAGAATTTGGAAGTCAATTTTAGTGTTATTTTTTAACGATTTGAAATTGGATGATTTTATAACAACTCTTTATATAGTCCATTTCGTTTCTACAATTCAATTTATTCTGTAGCCCAGTGGGTTATGCCTTATGAAAAACAAAACTGGTCCAGATTCAAACTCAATTGGGCCGCTTTGATTTTTATACTTATTTTTTGCCATTTTGATTTTGGTTTCACCTAAAAACCTGTCAAGGTCACTCGCTCAATTTATTATTATAAGTCATAATTTTAGATTGGAAAGTGACCGTTTTTGTTAACAAAAATACTGTAAAATTACTCTATGGTATCAATACTGAATACCACGGACTAATCTATACTATCTTAGTCTGTACTCAATACATACTGTCCCGAATTATACGGTTTTCTGTAATACGGTTCCCGAATTATATAGGTAGTACTGTGAAATATTATCCTAATTAAAAATATTCCTACAAATATGATTCCAAACTTTTTTTTTACTGATTTATATAGGCAATTCTTATTTTATATAGTACCCGTAAATATCAATTTAAGAAAATAATATTCCTATATAATATCATTTTTTAATTATACATTCTTTTCAAATATTGTTTATATATATATATATATATATATAACTTCATTTCCAACAAATACTGAACTGAAAAATACGGTTCCGTTTGATTATTTTCCTTGTTTATATTATGTAGCCCACTGAACTAAAAACATGGAACGCGTATTGGGAATACAATTTGTGCCCATAAGAAGGCTATCATATTGTTTCCTGACATTTTTGTTTTCATGATATAATAATGTTTTCTTAGACATATATTATTTATTGATAATACAATATTGTGATATGATCATGAGATTTACAATTTACAGTTTTTTTTTTTAAAGTGTGAAAATTATATCAAATACTTTTTAAATATATTTGACTATTTACTTAAATACATTCGATAAATAAGTAGGTAGGTATTCTTTAAAGTTGTGACTGTTACTCACTGAATTATTTTAGTTTAGTCCTGTTACTATATTGTATTTTTTAAAAATAAGAAAATTTTGTAATAAATAAATAGTAAACAGCCTTACTTAAAACGGTTAAAATAAATTCACATTTGAGATGTCAATTCAAATTAATGGATGAATGAAAAATTGGTACTTCGTGGTCGGCTTTATTTTCAAATATCAATGTAATTAAAAACATGAACCATATTATATACCTACTTATTATTGTATTGATTTAAGAATAAGATTTAAAGAACCAAAGAAAAATTAGAATAACATAATAATGAATTTTACGATTCGGTATTTTACAAAACTTAAATGTTTAAAATATAATAAATATGAATATTCATGGTAATGATAGTGTTTTGGGATAATAATCATAAACAACAAATATAACAATGATAATCAGAGAATATAATCGTTATTTTGATATCGTTTACTCATTTTTTTTTTATTTCTCCATGATTTGGAAACAAGATGGTAGCTTACATGGTGGCACAAATTTATAATATATGAATCATATATGATGCGCGTTCCATGTTTTTAGTTCAGTGATGTAGCCCATATTTAAGTTGTTTATTATTTAAAAGCACATTATTAATTATATATTTTTGGACAGTGTCGTCACACACACTAACTCACTTACAACTAAAACGAAATGCGTTGCCTTATCACGTTATCCATATCATTATTACCAACATATACATAATTATATAATATAAAACACTAGGTAGGTATAATACATTTTTGTTATCTATGATACGTTTAAAATCGGTCGAAGTAAATATTTTAAAAAAATAGTTTGGTTTTTATTTTTTTACATTTATTCTATTAAACTTTAAATTTACCCATATAAAAATGATATATAACCACAATTGCAGTGCATAAAATCATTGATTAAATATACTACTCATTATATTTCTCCTGGCCCGTAATTTTAGTGGTGTGGTAAATTTTTCTGTTATATAGGGGCCTTATAAAGTATTTAGTTATGGCATTTAATGGTGAAATTACTAATAGTCGATAGTTGAATTTCACCAGTGTATAGCATGTATACTACTGCTATAGATTTATATCTGTGAAGTATACTGTACATTAGGAATAAAAAAAAAACTGGCGATTACCAACGACTACCAACGTTAAACGCCAAAAGTAAATATACTTATAAAGCGCTCTATGATGGGAAAAATGTTCACGCCAAAGAATAACAGGCCAATGACAAATCTATAGTATATATTATTAATGATAATATTGTTTATGAAAAGAGTAATTTTATTAATTTAGTTAGGTTCATTAACCCTTTTGTGAAAAACTAAGAAAAACATTAAAAATACAGTTTTTTACAAACTTTTTATAAATAAAATTCTGTTTTTTTTTCTTCATTCACAAATTTTAATTTTAATAATATAAATTATTTAATAATACATTGAAAAAATTGTATCAATAAATATAATACCTAAGCATAAACCCTAATTCACATCGTATCCACGTCGTATTAACGTTTATTTGCGTGAATGATAGGTATCGCAAAGTTGGAGATCTATAATAGATGCTCATATCATTGTAAATATTAACCAATCTAATAATATGATCTCATTCAAACCAAAACAATGATATTTTGTGCTAAGTTTGGAATCAAATACAAAAAATTAAAATTAAAATTAAAAATCGGTCAATTATCTTAGACACAGATAACAAATTAAATTTTAAAAAAAAAATTGGAAAGAATATCAAATAATTAATTTGGGATATATTGTTCAATAACGTGAAATTATCCGGGACTATTTATAAATAATCCATACATTATAATTGTTGATAAAGGAATAGCTTGAAATAAACGAGAAAAAAAAATTAAGAAAAATAAAATAAATATTATCATGCAAAAAGTCCGTATATATAACCATTTTGTACTAACGAAAGTATAAATATTATGTTAGAAAAAACAATTTCAGTATAAGCGTATAACTTATTATAACCTTTTTATGCTCTCGTGTATCTACATTAATTTGATTAAATAGAAATGAAATTATACTGGCAGCTATGTACTGAATATTCGTTAGATACAACATGTCACTTCTGAATCACTCATTCAGTAATGTGCACTTTGAGACTTAATTTTAAATTGAAAAAAAAAACAAATATTGCAAAATACCAATAAAATATAATCTAAAACCATTTTCTATTATAAATCAGCGGTTTTTCTTCTTCAACTTTTTTTATTGTCTTTACGTTTTGGCGTTAGAAAAACTGGCGGAAATAAAGTACCCGACGGATGTCCGTTCGTCACTGTTCGTGCAGATGTTCGTAGCATGTGTGGCCAGCACCGTGGATCCCGTCCTATTGATCCGTTTGCTTGCCCACCGGTTGATCACCACACCGCTTTATCCAAGAAACAGTTCCAGCATAACGTCGATGTCGGGACAAGACCCTTTTCCACCCAGGACTACCAGAAGCCGTGCATCGTCCACCGACACAAATGCCAGTACTCGCAGGAAACGTGTAAGTTACAATATTATTATAGGCTTTATCGTGATTAGGGCAAAGGACATGTAGCTCTATAAAAAAAACACAATATGCAAGCATATATGCACTTCAAAAACCTTAAAATATGCACTTAAAATGAATTTTGTATTATTTAAATAGTGAATTATTTTAATATTATGAATTGAGTGAAGAATATAATGGAATTAAAATAACAGGTAAGTACTATATGTAAAATGTTTATTTTGTTTATACGTAATGTTATAATAAATAGATAAATAAATGAAACTAAAAATATAAAAAATATTCCACAATACTGAAATTGGGTCACACGATCGGGGTTGTAATCTACAAATGAGATAATGAATTTTGAATACGAATCTTTATCGGTAACGTTATCGGCTTATAATGTACCGTAACCAATAATACGAGTTGATAAATTAACTCAAATTGTGTCCATCGTGGTGGCGATGACGATCTTTTTATTATGGCTGTGATCCTATTAAAAATGTATATAAACTATGGGAACAAAAAGTCCAAAAAGATTAGGTAAATATGCAAAAAAAAAAAAAGTGAGAAATATGCCCCTGAAAATAAAAAGAACTTTAAAATATGCATTTATATGCAAAATAAAATTACAATGATTCATGATTATTAATCGTTAGACATCGAAAATTTATAAATGATAAATGAGTGTAGGCGAATAAATATTTTGAAAAAAAAACTGTATCAACTGTACCTACTAGATTAGCTAAAACAGAAATTGCTGTTTTTTTTATTTTTCTATGTGTTGCCTTATACTCCTCCCTTAATCAAAATAGATTTATATTCATAAAAATGTTTTTGACAGATGTTCCGTCTGACTTAATTTACTTTAAAGCTGAGAGGAGCTTAAAACTGAGAAATATATTTTAGTTTTGATTTCGATTTTGTTCGCAAGTTTTACTATTTTTATTGTTTACACTTTACTCTTCGTTTTTCGGGTTATTTTCAGTTGCATTACCATTATCAAGCATTACGGATTAAAATTGTATTCAAATTTTCTACTAGTTTTTACCGATATATACCGTTTTAATACCGGTGTCATGACCTGTCACTGTGTAATCGTTTTGGCATTATTACTAAATTTTACTATTTTAATTGGTACTTAAGATAGGTAATTATTTAATTTTCCAAATAGTTCAAGAAAAAATTTTCAAAAGATCACGTGAAAATGGTAAAAAAAAAATTGTTTTCTAAATCAAGAATATAACCACTAATTTTACGAGATATGGGCATTAACATTTCATTAATAAATAATAATAATAAAAATAATAATAATGATAATAATGGCGTCGAAAATTTCAATTTATGTAAAATACTTTTTAATATCTATTTTACGAACAATAATATGTATTTTATGAAAAAATGATTGAATACAAATTAGAGAATTTAAAGTTGTAATTAAATATTTTAGTGATTTTTTATATGATTATGTGACGTAATCAATAATATTCGACCATACATATTCGCTAAATACATTATTGGTAATATATCCACGTTGGTCAAATAATACATAAGATTAATACAAGATAATAGTAATAATATGTAGTTTAAACTAATAAACATAAACGAGTTTAACGTTAAAAATATTTGTTTTCAATTGTCACTAGAAAAAAAAATGCTTTCCATAAATTGTCTACGTTAATAATATTTTGATTGTACAAACAATGTTTTCTTTCAGATCAATCTAAGTTTGGATACTACAAAGTGTTACGGTTACGACACAGTCGATGGAATCCCTTCAAAAGGAAAATCAAAATCTGGCGGTACTCGTCGACGTCGGAGTAGTTCAAGCAGTACTGGTGGTTTCGGCATTGAACCTGCACTCCACGCGACATTTAGTGCATTTTCAAATATGATCAAACATGACGCGTTCAAAGACATTTCAATGAGTCCAGATATAGACACCGATGAATATAGAAACTCCAGTGGTCAGTATATAAAATAATTATAACCATTCATTTTTATGAAACTTGATCTTATTAAATATATAATTTTTTAACAATTATGAATGTAATTAACTGTTCAGGAATAGGTAAAATGTTATTCTTAAATAATATTTAGAGGCGTTTTATGGGAGAGGGGTGGTCGGGTTTAACCCCCCTAATCTCTTTATCAAAAATTTCTAGTTGGGTTTTTCAATATTTGAATACAGTAGGTACTACTGAACCTAAAAAATGATAATAGCTCTTTTAGATTCTGAGATCTAAAATGTTCAATTTTCTATTAAAATTTTTACGCATAAAAAAAAAAATAACGAAAAATGTGAAAATAGGAGAAAAAAGCATGTATAAAAATCGATTAGGGTTTTCCAGAAATGATTGTCGTAGAAACTTGTACCTGGTATACATGTGTATTATATTTTTTTTTATACATAATATCATTTTAAACAAAATCTTATTGATTTCAAATAATATACTACAGATATAACTTATAAGTTTAGATATTTGTATGCCATGAAAGTTTAAATAATAGGTTCTAAAACCTAATAATTTCATACAAAGTTAATCATACATCACTACCTACTTCATAATATATTTAGGAGTAGATTTAGGGATGGTGACGTGGAAATCTTCCACTTGGAGGCTTTTTATTTATCATTTATAATTTTTTCGAAACTTTTATAATATATTTGTCAGTATTATCAATTTAATCAGTAATTATGAGTAAAGGAAGTGATAAGCTATAAATGATCTCTTATACCAAAAATTACTTCATTCATGAGGGGCAAAGGTTTAAGCCATTTAATTCTTCACTATTGAAAAACTATCTCATATCCCCCCCTCCATATTACATTACTAAATACACCTATAATAATATGATTTATTATAAGATATTTTTTACAAAAATATAACATAAACTTATCAAGTTACTTTCCTGTAAAGTTAAGTTCCTCGAAAAAAGATTTCATATAATTATTTCTTTGATAATTTTGATAATATAATATAGTATCTCACTCCATGACCATATAAATAGATCTTTTAATCACTAATGTATAATTTAAATTTATTTTAAATACTTTAAAATATACTAAAATAAAATAAGTACTTACTTACTCAAAGCAAAAAACAGCAGTTTATTATTGTACAGCGTGCTTTTCATTACATGAGTTGCCTACTGACAAGGCATACTATTCATTTTAAAACATATTTTTACAAAATTAGGAATTATACCAATATGGTATAAAAACCAAATTATTACCTATACATAATACTGACGTTAATATTTATGGAAGTAACAACAATAATAACAAAATCTAGAAAAAGAATCAATCAGTCAATAGATATAATTCAGAGTTTAGATAGTAATGAATGATACTTAGGGCTGATATTTCAATTGTGGTTTAAACCCAAGTTCAAGACTAAATAATGCTTAAATATAGTTTTGTATATTTGAATCAAAGTTTAAGATGTAAACTGTTAACATTAGTTTATTTTAAGTAAAGTTCAGAGTATAGTTTAACCAGTTTATTACATAAAATAAAATTTTCATGGTTTATCTTTCTATACCTATATATAATGTTAATATAATATTTTTAATTTTAATCATAATGGGAAAATAAATTTTAAAAAAGTACTTTATTTGTGTATTATAATTAATACTTATTACTTACCTACTGATAATTATTAATAATAAATAAATAATAATAACTAGGTATTAATAATTTTCATTATTTGTAATGTATTATGTTTGATATTTACAGTTTGTTTCCTTAAAACCGGTAATTTTTTAATCACTGTAGTTCATTTCGCGGGGATTCACAAAGCAATCGCTGGAAAATTTATTTGAAAAGTTTCACAATACTCATGTGGCAATAAAAAGAGAATTTTTAATATCTCCCAATGATTCAATTAATTTATTTTAAATACATTTTATAAATAAATAAAAATACATACGATATTATGATTTAAAATACATTTAAATCAATAAAAAATTAAAATTGTTATGTATCGTGTGATGGTAATATCTTTAACATCTCACTAATAATATGATAATTAATGGTGGAATAAAAACAAAATGTACGTTATTTGAATCTTACTAAGAGAAAATCCATGCTTAGGTGAACCTAAATCTTTTGGTTTTATTAAAATTTTTAATAAACCACAATTAGAATACCAATAGAAAATAAATATTTATTAATTAATTTTTTTTTCAATTCCATGATTTTTAAAGAAGTTTACTAGGAACATGGAGGCCGTTTCTCGGGATTCAAATCATAGTCCATGAACACTCCATTTATCTATACCATATTTTTATTGTAGAAATGAAATCATTGGATAAAAAAATATTAACATTGATTATAACTTATGAATTTAAGTTATTTATATTTAAACCTACTTTTATCTAAATTCGATTACTCTTTTAACGAAAATTAAAATATCACTTTTAACTTAACTTAGTTGTCATTTAATTTTGACTATTTAATCTGAACTAGTTTGAAAAATGATTTTAATTGTTTGACTTAATATAATGCTTGGGTCCCTTTGCCACAATTACTATCTCTTTTCAAATATCTCCGTTCAAGGCTATCTCTTATGGATTTTGAACTTCCATCATCTTAATGGTCTTAATGCATAAAATTGTGCTACCTCTGTCATAGCCTCCCTAGTGAACATGATACTGAGTTTCCATTCAACGACATGCTTTATCATCCTTACATCTTATACATGACCACACTAACGCGCCTATCTAATTCTCTTACTTTTCATGAGTTTTACTATTTCTAGCCCCTAAAATTGTATGTAGAACGTAAAGTTCAATGTGTAGTACGAAATTAGCAACTATATTAATAAAATTAGGCAATTTTATATTTTTATATATTATATATTGATGTTAACAATAAAAAAGGTCATTTGAATAAAAAATGGATTAAATGTCTAGTATGAAAATCAGAATATTTTAGGGGCTGAAATCATTTTTCAAATTCAATTCTTTGCTTACATATTTAAAATAATAATCATAATACACATATATTTTTCCGAAGACATGATGGACAATGAACCAACTTTCACAAATTTGTATCTGGACGACTATTTATAGATATTTTTTATGATTTCGGAGAACATATTTATATACAATATACATACAATTTAATAATAAATTACCTACTTGGTTATCTGTTAACTAGTTATCTGGGTAAGTAACTTTTAAATATTCTATGAATACGGATCATTTAATTTTATTTTTGGTTAAATGCTCTTGGTATTACAGAATATTATCATGTAGATATAAATAATATGAAAGATAATATTAAGTCATGGATAGTCATCGTTTGACATAACGCTTTCAGTTTCAAAACGAAAAAAACAGAAGATAATATTCTAATATAATATATACATTTCCCAATTTAAATAGTTGATTTTTTTGCTAAGTGTGATTGATCATTCATTTTATGAAATATGTAAAATAAAATATATTCACGTATTACGATCATAATCAATCTAATCATTTATGTATTTATTATAATGAAAACATTTTTTAATTGGATTTAATGAAATCAATTCATTTGAATAGCAAATTGATTCCAGTCGTTTTTATTTTTAAATCAAAATGTAAATTTAATATATTTCATAAGCTATATGTTGCATAATAATATTATTATCATTTATCTTGTTAATGTTAGGAATATTTTAATTAATACATCGTGTTTAAGATGCACTGATACCTGTATTTATTGTTTATATATAACTAATGGGTAATATAGCAAAATAACAACGAAAAAAAAATAATGAATAAACGCAATACGTTAAAATTAGAGCTTAAACTCCTATCGTCAATATTCAAAATATATATATATATATATATTCTAGAAAATGGCAAATTATTTTTGTAAAATTTTGATTAACAAAGAAGTAACAGTGATTTAATTTTTTATTTTTTTAGATAAATATAATTTTTTTAATAAATAATATTTTACAAAAAGGATAAGTATATCATTTTCTAGGAATTATTCTCATTTCAATTAGAAATTTAACTCTAATTTATTGTTTTGCGCACCCTAATTTTGCTATATTTCCCATTAGATAGACGGAGACCACAAATGCGGTATCACGTCCTCTTAATCATTAATACCTTCGTAAAATCGGTGCAAACCATTGTTTCCATATTATATTATATATTAAAATATTTACTATTTTTATAATGACCAATATAGTTTCATTGACGTCAACTAAAGCCGCACAAGGAGGACTCAACTTCCAGTTTCCTCCTAGAAATCGACCATCCTTAAAATCGACCAGCATTCGTCACAGCGCTAATGAGAGATCAAAATCACAAGCAAATATTACCAAGGTAATAATAAAATATTATTATACATTGTAGCAGAATATTATAGTGTAATGAAACAAACGACTATTCAAATATGTAACATTTAATAACATGTGGGCCTATATTTAAGACTAATTTAGAAAAGGCATAGGTAGTAAATACATTCGTAATAAAAAAAAATACGATTCACAGCACCTATATAGGTTTCGTTTACTAAACCAGTACTGCCTAATGCCTATATATTTTTATTGACAATCTTTTAAATATATCATTTAAGTATATTCAAAATATCGGGCAATACCTACCAAATATATCAATCTCTAACAAATATTCATAATTATTTATTAACCCCGTTATATTACTTCAATATGATTATTATTAAATTCAAATGTTTACACTAAATAAATTATTAGTAGTAATGTTTAATGCATATTTGCAATGTTATCCATGTTTTTTTTTTTGTTCATTTGGAGATAAGAATATAATATACATGTCTCCTATGTTATATATAATTTAACAAATTATCGTTAAAAATACATAGAATTTTAACTGCATTCATTATGTATAAAAAAAAACCCCCAATTATTTTTGGTTTGCAGGTGAGAAGAGACTCATATCAACAAACGCCGGAACAAGAAATTATAGCGTTTCAAAAACAATTGCAAAATCTACCCGATCTGGACTCGCCTAGCCATGTACTCACGAGACGACTACCGTTAGATTGTGGATTCACAACGACTGGAGGTGAATTCGCAACGATCACGAGACCTCGGTCTAGATCCATGCCTCGGGTAGCCTACGAATCAAGCCGATATTTAACGTTACCAGACTCATTTCCGTTCAACGGTCGTTTGCCCAGAGGTCGATCAGCTGGTACATTAGGATTTCAGGTAATATATAATTTCATTATATAATAATATTTATTATATAACATATAATATCTCCAGACACAATATTTAATTAGAGGAAATCTTTATTTATCTGGGCTAGATATGTTTTTTTCACATTTTTATTGACTGTACGTTTCAAAACCACTGTACATAGGTAATATTAAAACTATTTGTACAAATTGTTGAACTACTTGATCCGCACTAGGTTCTTTTCCGTGTCTCGAGAGTGTTGAGAAATGACCATGAGAGTAGATACCTAGTTTTAATGTTTTTCGAATTCGAAAATTCAGCGCTTGGCATAAAACTGCCATAGAACCCTATGATTGTAGTTAACCCGTTGCACTGTTCGCGAAACATTGTCGTGTGTAATTTCGCGCAAGTCGTATAGCATTTTCGTAGAAAAATAATAAAACGCGAAATATATTATTAATTTCGGATCCAAATGTGGACGTTTGATAAGCCTAATGATGTGATATAATTTCTCGTGCACACGCAGACCGAGTACCACGGGCCATGCGGACCGATGGTCATATCTAACCAGGCGGCGTCGGCGGATAACAGTTACCCGGTAAACAGCAACGAAACGAGTGGTAACGCGGCGTGCGGCGGTAGTGCCGTCGGATGCGTGGTGAGCGGTGGTACGCCGGCCTTGTCGTCGGGTTCGGGTAACACGTACAACAGTAGAAGAAGCTCGTACTCGCCCAGTGACCGATCTCGGGGCAGGGATAGTATAGCGTTCACGCACGGCGGCGAAATGCCAGTCGCGATCACGCCATGGCACAGGAGCATACTCATCCTGTTTGAGGTACTTATACGTTAATATATAATATATATGTACATATTACCTATATATATATATCGCACGACGGTGTGCCTTACACGTTCTATGTATCGTATTTTTTTTTTTTTTAATTTATTTATTATTTTTACAATTTTTCACAATTTTTTTTATTTTGTACAAACGTACAGTCAGGAGTACTGAACTCGACGTAAAACATCTACGAACGTCCGTATAGTAATTATATTTCATTTTCATTTCAATCTCGTCACACGTTATAGCGTAATGTCGACATTTCTCTAATCTGCACGGAGGCACAATTGCACAATTGCTGTTGTTATTCGTCCAAAGTCGAACGTAATAACTGCAGTAAGACTTTCCGCCGAATCATTATAATATACGCGACCATCATCAGTAGGCGGCGTACTTACCGTCTACCGTTTAGGGGGAAATCGTGTGAATAGTGTAATTTTCGAAATATTTGATCAAAATCAACGATAACAGGTTATATAGGTACTAAGTTTTCAATTCAACGTTGTCCATAGTTTTTTTACAGAGAATAATTTCAACTGGTTAAGTTTGAAGGTAAAGCGAAAAATGCATTAACATTTAACTCTGTTAAAAAAATACATATGTTATTTTCCTCCAGAAAAATTACAATTTATATCTTTAATGTCATTAAGTTATTCAAAAATAGTATGATAAATGTGCCCATGTTTTACGTTTTTATATATCGGCAATTCTTCACCTTATCCTTCAATAATAAATAAACAATAACTTAACTGGATTATTTCATGAAAAAATTACTACTAGTTTAGTTGAATTATGTTAACATAATTGAAATTTAAACTCTAGTTTATTTAGCTAGTTAATAAAAAAAAATGATTAACCAGTCGAGTTAAAAAGTTCAACTTATTATTAATTTTCAAACTAGTCATGCCATCTTTAAGAATACTAATTTTAAAACTATTTAAAATATCCGATGATTATATGAACTATTTAAAATTCTATGGGTGTACGTTTTAAAAGTACCTAACTATTTGAGTATCTTTAACAAATACCATAAAAAATACTCATAAAATGTTTCGTACGTTTTTTTTTTTTTTATTACCGTATCATCTCCCACACAGAACATTTTCTCAACCGATGTACCGATGTACTTCACAGGAGAGATATATTGTACTAGTTAAAAACCTTATATAACAAAATATACAGCATTAATAACATTTGGAGATTGTTTCTAAGATTTATAATTTTTATTTATTTATATATATTTATATAGATCCACTTTAAACTGTTATTGAATTTTCTAAGGTTGTTTAAAGAATTTTTGCCAATTTCAGGGTCAAACGCATGAACGGTTTATCACTATGATATATTATTTTGTAAAATATAATGAAAATGATTATATTGTGTTGTTATTATTGTATAATAAAATTTAGAACATATAGTATAGTAGGTATTGATTAGAGTGTATACATTAAATCCCATAGATTTTTGTGAACTATTTGTTAAAGCTCCTACCTATTCTTCAATTTTATATTTTAATTTTAATGTAATTAACGTGTATTTAAATTATTTAAAAAAAAATTTACAGTTTTAAATACCATTTATTTAATATCAAATCAGATAATATATTTAAATATATACCTAAAAATTGATTGTTACTTTTACACAAATAATTTATATTTACTTATACTTTTCAAATTCTTATTATTATAAATAATATATTAATAAGTCGGTGATTGTAATCGAATAATGATGAACCGATTTTGGAACCGACTATTACATTAAAAATTAACTACCTACCTACGGAAAGAGAATCAAAACCTATAATTAAAAAATTTCAAAAGCTACTAAAGTCTAAAAGATCTTTTATTAACCCATTTATATTATAATATTTAACCCTTACCCAAGTAATACCAGGACTTTTCAGGGAAAATAGAAGATTTCTTTTCGGATCAATCCTGAATGAATCCCAATAGATTTCTGTAGAATATCGAATGTTCGTCCTAAGAAATCCTGTGAATGAGTACTATTTGAAGACCACCAAGAATTAAATAGAATCAATTAATATTATAAAAGTTACGAAATTTATGAAAATTAAAAAAACAGTTCTATAGCAGAGAAGGAGGGATTAGAATAATGTTGGAATATGACGGGAGTTGATCGAAAATGTGAATTATTTTTTAAATTTCTATATATACTTTAAATGCATATAAATGGTACTTACATTTTTTGTTGGAAATTTAATATTGATTCATGAAAATGTGAATAAAAAAATTTTGCATCGTAGTATTACGTCAAAAATATAGATTCTCTCATATAGATATGAAATATATAAATCCTTAAAATTTACAAAAATCAAATTTAGTAAAAGATCGAACTGTTTATAGAAAATGTTAGTACCTATTTCAAACTTTGAAGAAGAACTTAAAAATATGAATATTCATAGATAAAAGTAGGCGAGTCAATTAAATATGCCACAGTATATTGAGGTATATTATTATTTATTAATTATTATTGGTATAATATGTACATCGTACAATGTCTATACTTTTTTTTATTTTTCAATTATATCAAACCGTCTTTTATCAGATTATAATTTTGCTCAGATAAATTGAATTTTTTCAGTATAAATACAGTCTTAGATTAACAATATTACCATGTAGTCTTCCTTTATTTCTCCTTATTAATGCCATATTAGAGTATTCTCTCTAAAAATGCCCCTATATTCCAGCTAACCTGCTAAACATCAAATCTAACCAACTCTCTAACCATAACTCTCTTGTTACTGAGTGCAGTAACGTGTTTGAATTAATAATGATCATTTAATGATCATATTATGGATGTTTATTACGAATCATTATGCAATTATTTATTGTTATTTTTTTAATTAAAAATTTTAAGTAGAGTGAAGAAGCTCATTTGTTTTTGAACTTAAATGTATTTTTGACTTGTAGATTTTATATCTAGTTTTTATTAATAGTACAATAAGCATTCAGAAGTTCTTATAAAATCTTCACACCGATTAAAAATTGAAAACAAAATTCACTGTAGGTAGTGTGAATCAAGTGATGAACTGGGAAAATAATTATCAAATAAAATAAAAACAGTTTCGATTTAAACAAATTGTATTTTTGGTTATATTTTTGTCATTCCAAAATTATGCCAAACAAATTATATATCAAAGTATATTATATAATTCTAGATATTTAAATATTCTGACCCAAATAGCAATAACTACAATATGTGTGTATTTATTTGTTTTCAATGTTAGTAATATTTTCAATACAACTGAACAATATATCCATGGTAGAGAAATACAGCATTAAGACAATATGGTCAATATTATATTGTAGCAGCCATTTACAAAAACATTGTAAAAATATTGAATAACTTTATTGAGTTACGAAAAAAATGCGAGAGAGAAAAAAAAAAATAAGAGAACGGTTTGTCGCCCCTCCCCCTATTTTAAGACATACACGACATCACATACACGCATTAGTGACTTCACTACCTAATCATTCATACAAGTTAATACGAATTTCCGGTACTCAACCACTGAGATTTTTTGACATGTAATATATATATATTATATATATAGGTATAAAAATCATCAACGCCCAGCCCAAACTATTAATTTTAGAAAGCTTAAATTTATCGAGAATAATCCTGACATAGATACCCGCTACAAAATAAATTTTAGAAATTTGACCTTTAAGGGAGGAAAATTGAGGAAATTAGTTTCAATTGATATTAAATGGCCAATACGAATTACTGGTCTTAGAAATTTTATATATTTAGAGAATATTTCTTTAATTGCATATAGGTACTATGAAAAGATTTTTCAATAAAACTTTTCGCGAGTGAATTCAGGTAATTCGACTGGTATGACATTTATATTTGTATCGCACGTGGTAAATGTCTACCCTATTTTTTAAACTTTAATAACCTAGTATCTTCGATCTTTTACCATCCCCTCCTTAAATTGAAATGTCTACATCATGTTTATATATGATTTTATTATTTTAAATATGGTTTAAAACATGAATAAAACATCTAATTAGCATATTTACATAAACTTATTTTCACAATGTCCAAAAAATAATGTCACAATATATACAAATCATTTTATGTTAAATATTGTATTAAGAATATTTTTAACACAAGTCTGAAATATTAAATTTACAATATTTTTTTATAAAATATTTTGAACACGATACCATAATGTGTTTTTTGGAAATATAGTTAGAACTAAGATAAAAACATATTTTTGGGAACAACTATCAATATTAGTTTAATTTATTATTGGTCTGATATATTTTACAAAAGCTTTTATAATTTTAACGACTATTATAAAATATTTAAAATTCATATTTTAACTGTTATAAAGTCTTTGGTTTTAGGATTTAAAATTTAAAATTTAAACACCGTTACAATATCATACTATACATAATACTATATGCCTGTCTAGATATAACTAGATAATTTTTTTAAGGAAAATATACTTTATATTAATATTATTTTATCGAAATTTTACAATTTTTAATTTTAATTTTTATTTTTACAATTGTTTTATTAAATATGTTTTAGTATTGATTTGTAATTAATATAATATAAATAAGTAAATTTAAATACCTAATTAATAAAATATAATAAATATATTACTCCTATATTTTATAGGATAAAATATTAAGAGTCAATTAATTTAAATGTTTAAATTAGAGTATACAAAAATTAGGATGAATTTATAATGTGTATATTATTATTCTGAACAAATAACTGTAGATAATTTTACGCGCAACAATCAATATATTATAAAATTATTTCAAATGTTATAAAATAAACACGTGAAATGCATAAAACCACCTAACCGCCAATTTTTAATAATTTACAATAACTATAATATTAAAGTAAACGTGTTATTATAATAACAAATAATAATTATTATTTGTTGACAATAATAATCAACCGATTTTGACCAATTAACAGATTATTAATTAATTATTATAATTTTCAATATTAAACGGAATAATTGGTAATGACTATTGAATTAAGTCGTTAAAAATGGCATTCGTAATAAAATCACTTTAAATTTAAAAAGAAATGCTTAAATTAACAAAATAATTAAGAAAATCAACTCAAATTTCTGTTTATGATAAGATATTTTTCATTCTTCTTTGAATATTTATTTATAAAAAATAATGAAACTAAAGTGTATTTATTCCATGAAGAATACAATTAAATATTCTATATAATTATTTATACATTATGGTTTAGACATGGTTAAGGACATCGAAAACTGAACTAAACGAACAACATTCATTGTGTGTGGAGATGAGAGAATTCATGCGCATTGTTAACCACATCGGAGGAGAATATTCGCAATGGTACATTGAGATGATTACTGAATTCAAAGAGCTCGTAAGTTGTGACTGTAAACTAAATAAATCAAAATTCGGTCATTGGCATAGTATAGCTACAATTTCATTTTAAGATACTAAAAAGATTATATTAATTATGCACGAAGTTTTGGATTAAAAAAAAATAAAACATTTTTAATAGATTAATGCTGGGTTGCATAAAACTTTATAGAACCGATAACTCGTTATCAGTTCTGTAAAATTAAAAACTGTTCTGTAAAATTAATAGATATTATTAAATATACTGTTTTCGAATCGATAAGTTGTAGATCCGATTTCGGTTCTTTATAATTTGCAGTGTCCTTATCATTTAACAATTCTTGTTTTGTTATCACATAATTTGCATATTTACAAACGATTAGCAAAACCACCGTACAATTTAGTACATATTTTTAATGAAGATTATTTTATATTAAGTATTTTTAAATTGTATAAGTAAACATATATTATGTTTTTGGGACTCGTCATTTTCATCTTCGTCTGGCGAGTCTGATGAAGAGAACATGATTATTCAACACAAATAAAATTATAATTAAAATTATAATAAACAATAAAATTTAAATTACGACAACGAAAAAAATATCTTATATTCGAAAAGACCAAAATATGTATACACTGTTTACCAAGTAATCGGTTATAACCTTATTAATATACACTATATACAATATTTTTATGAAACGCAATTCGTTCTATAACTTGTAATATACAGAACCGATAACTTTATCATGCAAACAGTTTGCAGAACTATTTCCATGCAACCCGACATGAGTGTAACAACTATAATATGATTATATCGTAAAATTGTTTAAATTTTATCAACTTAACAGGACAGTCGTGTTAATACTAATATTACCAAGATAAGCAATAATATAATATTTTATAAAGACTTATTAATTTTAACTTACAATAGATCAAATTTAAAATTATAATATACACATTTAATATCTGTATTCTATATATTATCAAAAGATCTCGACTTTTACGAGTATAAGTACTTTATATAAGTATTTTATTTTGAAAATATATTCTTTAATTTATTTTGAGAAATGCAGAAACATGTACTCGTATTGTAGTTATTATTAGTTAATTATAGTTCTCATTTTTTGTACTTATAAACTATTTATTGTTTTTATTTCTTCTTTTAGTCCATCGACATCGAATACAAAGACAGAGATCTAGTAACGGATACGAACAAAGAATATTCCAAGGTAATTTTTTAAAATTATTATATTATTAAACAAATAGAATGTTAAGATGGTACCATATCGATAATCTATTAGTACAGCATTTTAATATAAAGATTATGTGTTTACATACATTTGTACCGGTTATATTTAATGCAAGACAGCAATTGACATAAAATATATATTTATTACTTCTAATTAGCTAAGGTTCGTAATTGAAATAAAAGCCGCCAAAATACTAAGCTATAGCCTAAGGAATCAAATAATCAGCACTACGAAATACCCTATGGAGTGGATGATTGTAACCGTAGGCTATAGAATGGTATGAAACATAAAGTTTGGTTTCGCGTGACACAAATGGAAATTTTAAACAGTGGTGTCATTTTGGGGGTTGCAGGGTGAGCATTTGCCTCCCCTCCCCTTATTGGCGGCGGGCTGGTGTTCAACCGAATATGGGCTGGTGTCGGGTTATTTATGAGCCGCCGACATGATTCGTGCTAATAAGTAACTAATTAGTTATTATAGCGTATGCCTTATAGTAATATTATACATGCATGCTCTGCGCACCGTAGATGTACTCGTAAAATAAATAATAATATTAAAATAGATCGATAGACGCTATATCAATAGTATGGTTAGAACTTAAAACTATATTATTACATATTACCCATAACCTATAAATGGTCTATTACTACTTATTTTACTTATTGATTTCCACAAATGTCAGTAGGTATATTGAGAAAATAAAAATTAAAACCCGAGCGCTATAATAGCGGTTTACACTGTGCTGTGTAGTGTGTACACTTCATGTAGGTACTTACCTATACTATACTCACTTTCACCACAGAACTGGCTATTTATTTGACGTGTTCTATAGTGGTAGTTTCCATATATAAATATTAATATATATATATATTAGGGTGGCACTTATTTTTCAAATATCGGAATTCCACTGAGGACTGGCATTTTTTAAATTCTATTTAGTCTAAAACTAAACCCTTTTAAGTTTCAGGTCAAACAAATGAAGTGAACACATGTGGACTTGGGCCCAAAGTATGAATTTTTACACAAAAATATAAAAATAATTAGTTTTTTGGTAATTATCGCTTAAACTGTATGAAAAAGAATTTTTAATAAATATTATTTTACATAACTAGGTCTAAAAAAAGTTTCTTTACATATTTTCTCTATATATCTTAGTTACAAAGTTATATGCTAAAATTCTAAAAAAATCGTCAATTTATCAAAATTTCAAAAAAAATTTTTTTCGTTATATGTATTTTCAATGCTTATAAACTTTGTTACCGACAGATTTAATTTATCATACATACTTTTTGTATTAATCACACATTAAGAACAGGTACACAATTTCCTTGAATTTGTATTATAGGTTGTATAATAAATTAATAATAAAGAACTTGTGTAATATAAATGTTTTATTTCTATTATTGAAGATATTTAAAATAATATATTTAAATCAACAATTTATTATATTTTTATTATATATATATATATATATAATAGTGCTCGGCCCAAACAAATCCTGATCAACTAGGTAGGTAGGTAGTATATTTATTTAGTCTCTTGTCACCTCGTTTTTTTTTCAATATTCTCCCGAAAAATTAGGCTATTTGTGCCTATGAAAATAATTATAAAATTCTGTTAAATGGTAATTTTATTAAGATAAAATGTACACGGGAAGAAGTTGGCGAACGTAGAAAGCGGTTTTTTTTTTCAGTTATTTGGGTTAGTCAAAACATTTGTCCCTCCCTTTTAAAAACTGAAATGACGCCACTGATTTTAAATTGGACATATTAGGTTTATTTACCTACATATCAATATAACTATGAGTTACGCATGATAAATAGATAATATAACAATATTTATTATTATAAAATACTTACATTACATAATATTACATATTATTAGGTATATATAATTTATGAATAGATAATTTCAAAATTTTAAGGCATTAAAATTTTTAACTTATTAATAATAATTTTAATTTTAATAATAAACACTTACTTAGTTAAAGCGTAAATATTTTTTTTTTTTTTTAAAAAATTTTGCAAAATAAAATGAATGCGAAAAGTTTTTAAATACCTGTAATATAACTTAATATTTTGTTATAAATGGTTGTACTCAGCAATATATTTTTATGAAGAAAGTCTAAGGGGTCTAGACCCCCCAAGGATGGCTGTTTAGGTACTATTTTTATTTGAGAACGCAAAAAAAATCAATAAACTTTAAGATCTCTCCCCCCCCCAAAAAAAAAAAAAAATTCTAAAACTACAATTTACTGTACTAAAATATACGCTGTACTAACAGCATATAAAGTTCGATTTTCGGTGATTTTCTGCATGAGGTTCATATTTGTAATATAAAGGTACTTATTATTACATGAATATTTATTTGATTTCATTATTGTAATTAAAATCCATAATAAGAACGGAGCAATCACAGGGTTTAAATTATTCCCAGCATATGAATAATTGATGTTTAAAATCAGATGTATAAATACATATAAACATTAAGTGTTAGTAATTGAACCATAAAGACTATAACCTGTTTAATAATGTGTATTTATTATAATCATGATTTAGGTTCCTAAAAGATAGAACAAATTTAATCCTTGGTATGCATTGTTGTCAAATCTATACAATTATTGATTCGAACTCTTGATTATTTTCATAAAAATAAAACACTTATTTACTTCTGAAATTGCATATATTTTAACGAAAGCAATATTCTCAGCCGTTTCGATATCAATAATATTATTTTGAAAATGATATTAAAAATTCTCAAAATTGTTGATTATAAGTACACAAGTATTTCCACTCTAAATTTAATATGGATGTAACATTTTCATTTTTAGTCATGTAATAAATTTTGCTATATTGCCCAACAAATGACCGCATAAGGACAGCAAATACTGGTATCATGTCGACTTAAGTTTATGTCATATCTAATAGAACTTCTAGTCGATCGAAACCATTTCCTTCATTGTAGGTGATTTACAAATCAATAAAATCTACAAAGTTAATAATTAAATTCCTATGAATACGTTATATTATGTATTTAATGTTTTCATTTAAAAAATAAAATAAAATAAAATAGTGTTCTAAGCATAAATATCTACTCGATATTTTTAAGCACAATATTCAAGTAGCATAATAAATTTTAGTTCCAATCATAAAAAGAATAATTTGGTATTTTTAATATGTTGTTACAATATGAACAAGATTTAAATGGACATTTGGAATCATTTTTAATAAAACATTGATCATATCCAATTTTTCGTCGCCCGTCTTGAAATAATTAAATTTAATATGTCCAATATACCATTAACATTGTAAAATAATAAAATAATTTTTTCAAAATCATTTTCTATTTATTTTTGAGTCATCTACACACTCAGAGACAATGTAAAAAAAATTAAATATACACATTTAGGTAGGTATAACGAACTATATAATATAATTTTATCATTGAAGTATAGTTAAAAAAATTAAAATTTTATATCGGGACTAAGTCTATAGTAAAGAAGAATATATAGTAATTTATGTGTTACATACATAATAATAATTATTATAGTTGTGATTGAAACATTAATCTCACAATATTGAATATTATTATTAAGTACGTATTCCCACTCGACTGACCAGATGGACATTGCCATATATAGTTGTCGTGGGTTATTGATATATTATATATACTTCCATTTAAGTTATACTTAACATCAATATAGTAGGTATAATATACATTTTCAGATGAGACATATTATTAAGTCGTAATGGACATGTTGAACTAGTCATCTCGAATTCTTCATAATGGTAATAGTATTTTACGTTAAGTACTTATTGTCATTAAATTAAAAAAAAAACATATTGAACAGGTAATGTAGTCGGTGACATTCACAGGAATTTTCAAATGGGGTAGGAGGGTAATATGTTGTGTACAAAATTAGCCATACGAGGCTTCGTTCTTCATACCCCCTATAATTTTTCTATACGTATTATGTATAATATAATAATATTACACAATGTTATAATATAATTAATATAACAACTAATAAAACGAGGTTTTAAAAAAAATCTAACCATTTTTCAGTTAACGACTCCTTGATAGAGTAACAAATATATCGAAAAATATAGTTATTATTACGGTACTATACTGTCCAATCACTTTTAATTTAGTGGATAGTGTTATGTACAATTTTCTTTGATTTTTCTTTTTGACTTTAGTATTAAAAGACACTTTTAAAGTGGTAATGGGATGATTACTGTAAACCTTGGTAAAGCCCAACACATGTTTAATATTAAAATGTATGAGTCTCGTGTTCATTTTTGGTACTGCAGTACCTTTAAAAGTAAATATAAGCATGTAATATGAACTAAATTTACCTACAAACTTCTGATATCTATTTTTAATATTGCTCTAGTTAAAATACCACGTGAAAACTTTTATTTAATTATATAAGTACTAGTTACAAAAACAATTATAGTAATACCAATTTATTTTAAATTTATTTTTTGTTTATCACAGGCTATATCATAGGCTATTGCTTCATTATCAGAAGATACATTAACAAAAAACAACCCTCTCTTTAAAAATACATCATACCCTCCCTTTATAAAGTATTCTGTATATCTAGCCAACTTTTAAGAAATCTTAAGTAAAATGAAAATTTAACTGTTAAAATTATTTAAATACATTTTAAAAATAATCTATATATAGCCACGTATTCATACCACTTTTTGTTATTATACATTATTGACATTTGTTTAAAAATATAAATAAAAAATAAAAAAATATTAATTTCATTATACTTTTAAAGTGAGAGCACCTACCATATAAAATATGTAAAGAACAATAAAATAATAATATAAAATAAAAATAATATAATAATACAAATTGTAATTATTTATTTATAATTTAATAATATTATTAATATATATATATATTATATTTTAATAGTTATAATATATTAATAATGAAAATAATAAAATATGTAAAGGATAATAAAATAATTAATACGATGAATTATTACAATATTTTTTATACCTTAATTCAGTTAAAGTCATATTAAGTACCACTTTAAGTATTTCATTATACATATATAAAACCTAATTTAAGATATTATAATTTATGGTAAAAGTTAGGTCAAGAGTGATTTCCCTCTTAAATCCCCAGATGATTATACCCTATATTGTAGGGACTTTAAGGTAGTAATATATTATAGTGTTTATGGTAAAAATTTAGAATATATAGTTAGAGAATAAGTTTTGGGTTTAAATATTTTATAAGATATTTTGATAATAGTATCACGCATTTTTTACCTTTATTCTAAGATTAAAATAATTATACAATACTAGATATAATCTTATTAAAATTGTATATAAAATCAAATATAATATATCCTGTGTTTCATTTTAATTTCGTGGCAAGAAGTTGATAATATCGAAATAATTGTATAGAAAAAACAAAACCTGTGACACTATTTATTAATTTTATTAATATTATTGTCCATTATGTAGAGATAAAGAACAATCAAATAATGATGATAAGTTTAAAATAAAACATTTAATAGGATATTTTGATTAACAAATAAAACTAAAAATATATTATTAGTTGACTTTCGAGGTTTTACCTTTGTGAATATAGATACGAATTTTTGTTTTTTTATCGTAATATAGCTAACTATCGTAACATGATCATCATAATATGTAAGACATTTTAATGAATCCATTTCCATAAAAATTTTAAATCATTAACTTCCGAATTGTTATCACAAAACCATTACTTCTAATTTTTGTAGTTTTTATAATTTTATTTTTATTTTTTATTTTTTTACAATACATTTTTTTCTTTTTGCCTCATATTAATATTAATGAATTTACTATTAAACTCTACCCGTAATCAGTATTTAAATTAGGCGAGATCCAATTCTCGGCGATCAGTGATGGCTCATGGGATTCACAGTAAGTGAAGCACAAATTGTACACCTCTTTTCTATTACCCAATCATCATTAATTACCACACCTAATTCCTAATTTTAATTTCTAAATTTACCTTAATTCACTGGTGATATAATATATATATATTACACAATAGAAACTTTTGATATACCTAAATCCTATATAAACAATTAATAAGAACAAAATATTTAAATCTTTAAACTTATTTTATTTCCTATACACAATGAATGAAATAAATTCTTGAAAATGTATAAATTTAAGTATATAAATTTATTATTTATAGGTAGGTATACTATTAACACTATAATACACACATATAACTATTAATTTATTACATTAAATTAATTTTTAAAAATAAGCACACCGAAAAAATGAATATTGAATGTATGAATAAAGTAGGTATCAAGTCATATTAAAATATAATATTATAAATAATGATAAAATATTGTTTGTTGTGTAATGTGTATTATTACGGATGATGATAAGACCCCAATAAAAAATATAACTTTGGCACAATTCGTTTGTGACCGGCATTGCCGAATAATTCGTGCCGAACACAAGGCGACTATTAATGAATTTTATACGGTTGATTCAGGCACAGCGGATTTGTGTCCGCCGCGTCTCATGGTGACCGTAGTAGATTGTCGTATAATGTACCTTTATTTAATAATAAATATTAATATTATTATACGATCGATCGATTAGAACTTTTCTTTATATTTTCAATAGTCGTCAGTTAAATCGTCTATATAACTGGCAAAATTGTATATTTTCATTTAATTTAAATTCTTCCTAAATTATTTTATTTCATTCAATATTTTTGGTGGAATACGTGCCTTGGTACGCGCCGCCACTGACGACGATTAATTAATTAATTAATTTACTGTCAGAATATTTATCAATATCAAATATTATGTACAATCTAATATAAACGAGTATTGCCTATATAGTACATTCATATATTTAGTGCAGATGATATCCCGTGAGGGTTTTTTAATTTAAAGTTGTCGGGTAATGTACATTTCATTACTCCGCCATTTATAATTAGTTTATCTCCATGGGACACCCGTGTATTGGAGTAAAATAAACATTTATTTGGTTTCTTGGTTTTAGGTACATATATATATAGTGGTAGGGGGTGATTAGCTACGGAAACATATATGTGGTCCTGTGCGGGTCCACTTGCGGTACCTATTTTAATTTAGTCGGTACTCGATGAATCGCGAATGAAATATTAAACAAATCCCAATGAAAAACAGTACATATGTCGGCAATTATTATAGCTAATAACTCGAAAGTTGGTTTTATATTCTTATTTTATACACGAAATCGATAATTGAATTTTCATTCGAAAGAAGAAAGAATATTCTGAACTCGAGTTCAGTTTATAATTAGCTAAGGCTTTTTATTCCTTAACTTAAGGAAATATATAAAAAACAAACCTATTGAGTAATGATTTTCGAGAATATTCAATTTACATATTTTTATTGGATTGCTTTTTTCTGACTTTTTAGATGTAATAAATCAACACACGTTTGTAAAGCACGTGCAGTATTCATTTCGATGTATTCAAATGAAATAAAATAACCGATATTCCATATTTCAATAGAATAAAAATACACGATTTGATTTAACAATTGTAATATAGTATAATTCCGAGGGCAGGCATTAATACTAGTTGAAAAGTTAAAATTGAGTAATAATATTTTTTCTTGAAATTTTAATTTTCAACTCCCCTAATTTAAAAAATTCATTATATTAACAAAACTTTTTACAATTAATTATCTAGTTAAGTTGACGCATTTAGAGAGAACGGTTTTTCGGAGTTAGTTTAATCGAAATTAAAATACAACAATTATTAATATATTAATATGGGGTATACTTAATATTTAAAAGAGTATAATATGTGGATACATTTATTACACGTTTTTGAATGAAAGAGCTATAAAATAAATTATATTTAATTAATGAAAGATTAATTGTTTTCAAAATATTAGAAACTTTAAACAATTATTATCACAATATATTATATGGACATTTAAAATATGACTTAATCATTTCCTCGAGTGAATATATAATTTATATAAGTTTTAAAATGTTTTCTTTGATCACATCAGAGTGATTGAATTAGAATGAGTTGATTTTAATTGAAAATATACATTTGTATGGAGACTTCTATGAGGTAATCATTTTTAAAATCTCTAATCCCAACAAGTTAATCATTTTTGGCATTACTTCACTAAATATAATAACTATGTTTTTAATGTTTTATTGTTATTATCTTATATTTTTAGTATTTACAGATCATTTTTATAATCATCTAGTTAAGTTAATATATGAGGGCTAACGATTTAATACCTCAATAATTAAACAGTAAATTAGGTACTTTATATTTAAATAAAATTTGAACAAATTTATTTTACTATTTTTTGATTAATTTGAATTACTCGAATTCAAATGTTTCTCGTTAAAAATAAAAAATTGACTTTTTCCCAACAAAGTTAAATAATTTTTTTTTTATTTGAATTATAACAAAGTACCTACTAAACTATAAATATAGGTATTTGTGTTAGTTCCACTTAACTTGTTTCAGTTATTCGCCGTTTTTATTAACTTGTCCACCTTTACGTGACTCTGTTATAACTTAATAACATTGGTAACACAAATCCGGTAAATATTTTGTTTTCCTATATTATTCCAATGAACAATAATAATATGTGCCTGTATTTACACTGTATAAATTAGAGAGAGAACATGTCGTTCTTATAAAATGTAGATACATGTATTTTCGGTTTTGAAAATGGAAAATTACTAAAACGAATCGCGTTTATATATAAATTTTGCTGTTGTTCAAGGTTGACTATACATCCAGATTTTTGCAATGTTGACCCGTTTTGGATCCCGTGGCCCAAGAAAACTCTAAACGGGACGCATTTTGTCCCGATTTTAGATATGTCGTCCGGTTCTTGTCCCCTTTTTTACTCATCTGCCTACTGTTTTTCTAAGCGATCAATGTTTGTAGGAAGAATTTTTATTTTTATTTTGTATTTTTTTTTTTTTTGCATATTTTGCTTTTAACAATATTAATACAACATTCATTATTTAAAAATGTACTTCTATTAAAGAAAATTGTATTTTTACACTTTTTTTTAAATTAAATACTTATAAATATTTTAGTTATTATATATCGTAATTATGTTTATGTATCATAATTAACTATCATCTATTGATTTTTTAATGGCTACCACTATTTTTAATTTCCGAAACATATTGGAATGTTTTTTTGCTTAAGAGGATGTCAGCGCAAACAATTTTTAATAAAAAATTCATCTTAGCATTTCTCATTTTTAACAACTACCGAATATCTCAGTAATATAAAACAAAAAACAAATTATATATAACAACATTGTCTAATTCTTTACGGAGCTTTTTTCCGATATCTTTATTTTTTTTTTAAATAATAATTATTAAAATAAAGAAATTTAAAATATTAATTTTTTTAACAATTCATAAAACATGTTTAAATACACATATCAAAAAACTACTCAGTAGGGTACTAGATAATTTTGTTTTTTTGTTTCATGTTTCTAAGATATTTGTCAATTGTTGTAAATGAGAAATGCAAAAGTAATATTTTAAATAAAATTATATTAATTCATAAAAAATAACCATAATAAAAAAATGACATAGTAATGGGACCAATTATTATTCATAGTATGTAATTATTGTC
>JAIPRL010003562.1:0-45876 GCA_025469235.1 Pemphigus obesinymphae
GTTTGAACTATCGAATAGTTCAGATCTTAACGATCGATAGTTGAAATAATCGATAGTTTTTAAGTATCTATCGAACAGTTCGATAGTAACTACCTATCGAACAGTTCGGTAGTGACTATTCGATAGTACCCATCACTACAAAAAATACATATTTTATTTACAACCAAAAATTATTAATAGTCTCGATACGTATATGACAAAAAAAAAAAAAAATCGAGTAGATCGTATTATTATAATACGGTTATCGTACGACAATATTATTATTTGGTCGCGAAGTCGGTGAAAAAACGACGAAAACGATAATGTTATACCTACGTAGGTAATGGGATTGCGTTTTGGGCGGACGGATATGGCATATTATAATATTATATATTATATTATTATATATATGTATATGGTTAATACGATTTGCGTGTGTGGCGTGCGCGAGCGAATAAGACTAATGGATTGGGCTGACAGCGACCTGTCAATAATTGTGCACACAAATACAACGTATACACGAAAATATACGTACACGCGCACGTATATATTGTATACGTGTATATTATATATTATATAGTGAGTAGGTGTGTGTAAACGCTGGGGTTGGCGGAGAAATGTTCGGTATAGTGTCTAATATTATATGGTATGTGTGGTAATAATAATAATACGTTACACTGTGCTCGTGAATGTATAGAATATTATTTTTGACGTTTATAGCTAATACGCACCCGGTATATTATCACATTGTATACTACCGATTTGGCGTAAATTTTTGGTCAACAATTGTTTTTTATTTTATTTTACATATCTATATAATACATATATCGCGTGAAATACATGAAAAAAAAAAATTAAAAACTATACCGCCCACGATAATACAAAAATATGTCTAGAAAATTGAAATTTTCATAGAGTATGTATTTTACTATATATACCTACGTCAAGACAAACGTGATCGGAAAGCTCACACTCTGCGAGAATGTTAAATTCTCGGGTTGAGGTTGCTAAATGTATTTTAAATAATAAACATTAGGTATATAATTCCATAAACAATTTTAAAACGATTGTTTGTTTAACCTATTATACTTATAATTGAAATTTTACGTACTTATGTATAGAGACTTGTAATTAACAAAATTAATATAAATTATAGGCAAATATTTATATTGGCAACCACAGCCACGAGTTGTAAATGATAGGCAGACAGAAGTTAGAAAAAATATACGAGCATGTTAAAAATTCCCGTTTTTTATCTCTCTAAAACTTTGAATAATAAAAAGTAAAGACAATCGATTTAAAAATGAAAGAAATGATAATTTGCGTCATTTTTAACATATATGTAATTTGTGACATTTTGTACTTTTTAATTGTAATTTATTTGGTATAATGAAAACCAAATGGAATTTTTAACATCATAGATAGTACAATTCAAAATATTATACACATATGAAAGTTTGAATTTAACGTAAGATTTTCGTTGAATTTTAAAGGCATACACTACTATAAATATTTAGGTAAAAATAATGAATATTCGAATTTAACAATATCGTTGTTACTCCCGACTCCTTAGCCTTTTACCAGGCTTTTTCTTTCCTATTAATATTACTAAAAAATATAAAATACTACCTATTTATGTGCGTAGTATCCGAATAATTGTAAAAATCGGTTATATATTAATATCCAAAACGGGCAAGTCAATGAAAAAAATGAACTCAAATTAGTTACCTATAGTACCTGCGTTAAATTAATCCAAGGGCGAAAGAATTAACTACCAAAAATGGCTAAAAATTATTATAAATTGGAAAATTAGAATGCTAAACTATATTGAAACTATAACACTATATTGACGTTGTACAGGTAAAAAAGTAAGATTTTTCACCACTTTTCAGTAATTTCATACAGTGTTAAACTTTGATTTGTTTGTTGTATACGCTGTATACACTTTTTTGGATAGAAGAAGTCGAGTAGGAGTTTTCGGGCAAAGAGTCTCATGATAGATAACTATTTCTAGTTTTATCTAGCGTTCTAAATCGACTAAATTGAAATACGTCCACTACCAGTGTCCCATCTGCCGAACAAAGTGCCTCCAGTTCTTATACACTAACCGGCCTCTTATAAATACAAATTAAAATTTTTTTTAGTAATTACTAATTTGACTTTTAGTACCAAAAGTATTTACAATTACGACAGGAATATTAACAGTTAACATTTAAAAGTATATAACTATGAAATCAAATAATATTGCCTTAAAAACTTAAGGTAAATTGCCAAGTTCTAATACTCCGGTTTCTGGGGATTAACGTCTCCACAAACACTTTGATTTTGATCGGGGGGGGGGGGATATTACGGGTGAAGAGTGGAAACATTCCACTGTCTCACGTATTAGGCATAATATTATAGTTTATATATGAAAATGTGGAAATCATAGGGAATACCAAAAAATACATACATTTTATATTAGTTACTAATTATTATTAGGCTGACAACACACGAGCGTTATTTTACCGCTTGTTATTTTTACAGCGCAAAATTATTTTACTGCGCGTTAAAAATCTATACCAAAACACGGGCGTTATTTACAGCGTGATATCCATAGATAATATTATCTATGGCGATATCAGTTAGTATATTAGTAGGTAGTATTGTTTGGTTATC
Source organism: Pemphigus obesinymphae (assembly GCA_025469235.1). NCBI lineage: Eukaryota > Metazoa > Arthropoda > Insecta > Hemiptera > Aphididae > Pemphigus > Pemphigus obesinymphae. The sequence continues at coordinate 2,638 of JAIPRL010003562.1, forward strand.
TATGCGCAGTATTTTTTGAAAACATAATACCATACATACGATAACACGAAAGAATAAATGATTTTAATTCATGTCAATCATGAAGTGATGTATAATGTTTATGTTGTACCTATGTACAAAAATAGGTATAATATTTATATTTTAAGTGCTGTACCTACTTGTAGTAATTCCTATTATATTATAAATCGTACATTCACGAGTTCATCTATATACCATGGCAGACGATGAAGAAATTATTTTGATTATGGGTCATGATCTTTTTATTAAAAATTAATCATTAAAACGTAATATAGAAAATCGGAAAATATAACCCGTATATAGGTAAAAATTAAACCGTCGCGCGTTATTTTTACACCCGTGTGTTGTGCTCCATTCGTATCCAATGTATCGCTCGACGAAATTTGCAGTAATTTTACGGTACCGTAAAAATAACGCTCGTGTGTTGGCAGCCTTAGTGTTAGGTCACACGAGCGTTTTATTAACGGACGTTATTTTAACGGTCGTTACTTTTCCGGTCACACTAGCTAGGAACAACGTCAGTTATCATCAAAATGGATGTCGAGGAGGTTGCAATTTTTGCGTATACTGCTTTGAAAATTATTCGCGAAAAAAAAAAACGAGTGCCAAGAAAATGGTGGGTGCACCCAATTAATAGTGAAAGATTATTGCATGGTGATTTTTACAATCTTTATAGTAGATTACGATTGAATTTAATTTAAAATGAATTTAAAATTAAATCACCTTCTACAAGTGGAAAAACATGAACTAAAATACCGAAATGAACAAAAACGGACGTCAAAACAACGTTCGTCTGTATTTGTCAATTGAATCTAATAATAATCTATAACGCTGATAAGCAAATCGTAACGGATGTTATATAGCATGTATTGCGTATCACCAACGTCGAACGGACGGTAAATCAACGGACGTCCTATGTGTGGCTGCTATAGGTATGATTGTAATGTTTTGGTGTTGAGTTACTTGTAGAATTATTTGTATATATAAATAAATACCCAGTTTCTACAAAATAATTTGTTTTTATTTAACAAATACGTATTTCGAAAACAATGTTCTCGTCTTCAGAAATATTGAAGATGAAAAAAGATTCTCATCTTCTACAAGTTATTTTGTAGAAACTGGGTATTTATTTATATATGATTGTAATGAATTTCAACAACGGACGTCATGACGTCCGTTAATAAAACGCTCGTGTGACCTCACACTTGTATAGGTATCGACGAAAAGCTATATCTGAAAAACTGCCCGGTATACGCGAGATGGTTTTTTTTTTTTTTTAAAGCCCACTCTCGCTCGTCGATAATTTATTCCATCGTCTCACCTGCGCACCGCGTGCACATACGCGGCGTACGTTGGTCCTCTATCACCTCCTGCAGCCCTCTCTCACTCCTGTGTACCGATTCCTCTACCCCCGGGGATTCAACGTGTAGCTAATTATAATACTACTATACACATCCTATATATCCTATATATATACGTGGGTCCTATAGGTACACGGAAAAGGGTTACTTTGGTTAACGTATATTCGTATTTATATTATGTAGAGGTACAGGGTGTGTGCGCATTGTGCAGTATATATAGTAGGTCAACGACCAAATGATCGTTATAGAAGTACGGCGGTAAATAATGTACTCCAACTATATCGCATAACGCGTGAATATTATATCGAGTGTTCGGAGATAACGTCTGCAAGACGTGGGGTTTATCAGCGTTTACACGAGTAGGTATATCGCATGCACATGGTCGGGTATACAAGACGTTTTATCCCGACGAAATCGACGGTGCGAAAGAAAAGAATTATTATTATTATTGTTATTCTACGATCAGACGGCACGACTCGGGAAATCTCACGATAAAAACGTACCGTAAAAATTTTAAATATATTACTATTACAGTCTCGAGTGTGTGCGTGAATCTTGTAGAAAACGATATATTGTGTCGTTATATCATCAGCGGATATCAGTATAGGTACTTAAAATAGCGCAAAAACTCTCCTCTAACACCACCTTTTTTTTTTCCAAATTATCATTTTAAATTTAAGTATCGCGTTGTACTTAGATAAATACCTATAATCATTCATAATCATATCAATTACAATCTATAGTACCTACCTACTTCTAATACTTGTACCAAATATATTATGAAACATTTTTGTGATGAATATTGAAATAGCTTTAAAAAAGTTACGCTAATAACTAAATATAAGATATAGATGAATATTGTTATTTAATCAACAAAGATATGAAGAACAATTTAATAATTTTTATAACATTTTGATTAAGTATAGAACATGCCGGCTCTTGGACAAGATATTGTATTATTGTTATTATTAATATTTTTAATTTGAAAGGAAAGATAAATCATTGCATTCTAAAGACAATTCTGAGTGATGTCTGTAAGTATATAATAGTATTTAAAAAAAAACAGGTTGTTTTTTTATTTTGTTTTTTCCTCAACATCTATAAAATATTTCTATTATTAAAAATAGTATAAAAGTTATGCTTAAAAGGACGTCATACATGCGTTATTTTCTCCAAAACAAACTGTTTTGTGAGAACTAAGGTTTCTCATGCTGTAATTAAAATTATCATCAGTTCTATTTATGTTATCAAAAAAAGGCCAACTATATAGAACACAGATAATTTCATTTACTATATTGTGTAAAAATGTGAGTTTTTAACTATAATTACAGCCTGAAAAACTAACGGTTTTGTTCACAAATATCGTGATTACGCAACAATAAAAAGTAGTTCTGACATAGATATATTTTCAAATTACTTTTAAATATACTTAAATATTTTTAAATTATAAGATTTTCATTTTTCTTAAAATTTCATAAAAATTGCCTATATAAAACCCCTTAAAAATCACATGTGTCCTGTCAAGGAAACCACTAAAAAAATCGAAAAATTACCTCGTCAAAAGTTTTATAAAAAAAGCTCTTTACTCCAAAAGTCCTATTCGACTCCTTATATAGTTCTTATGGTAATACATTGAAATCTAAGCCGTTATATTTATGACAAACTGATGAAAACAGCCTATAGGTACAAGCGATATACTTTTACTTCAAAAATCCTAATATTTAGTCAGTTACTAAAAAAAAAAAACTCGATTACTATTAAAGCGTGAGATACGCGCATTCCTAGGCGAGGGGATCAAATTCAATAATTTTTATCGGGGGTCTACCAGAGCTATTAGCCTTTTTTTTTTAAATAACCGTGTAGCTTTTGGGTTTATATAGGTATAATAACATTATGCTTATTATATAATAATTAAATATTGGCAAAACATTGCGTTCGACATGAAACATATACCGAAGTTGTAATATAATAATATCCATTTTAAATAATACACTGTTTAACGTACGAGTATCTATAAAATGTTTATATTTTGTTCAATATGACATATTTTGTTATATCCAACAGCATACGTAAATTATACGCATATAACGCACATCTTCCTTCTTCTACACGTATTATAATGATAATATACACATTCTGACGGACCACGGTGTACTTAATTCGTAACTTTGATCCTGACAAGTCCACTCGGTTGTAATATGGCTGTAGAGTGTTGGAGTATAATATTAGGGCGTCTTCCAAAAGTCAGCGTTATTTAATCAAAACGATAAAATACATTCCAAAACTCAACAATTTGATAATATTTTACTGCTGCATCTTGTTCCAAAATTCAACGTTACCAACTAAATTTCCATCGGATCCAACGTTTATTTTACCGATTTTTCTGATTGATATGTTTCTTATCAGTGTCGGAGAGTTTATGATAACACTAACTACTGAGTTTTTTCTATTATAAATCCGTGATTCTAAATCAATTAATTAAGTCTAAATCTATTAATTTTTAATTTATGTTAGGTAATTATTTTTCTAAAATTTTCTGTTATTGTTGCCTCTCTTTGAAATCACCGAGTGCTCTAGTTTTATGAAACTTCGAGAGATATTTTAAAATAAGTAGTTCATCTGCTTCTCGTGAATTTTTTTGGTAAATTATACTCAATGTTTACTTTTCTTAAATTCATAAAGTAGCATTGTATGCTTGCACAAACAATTGCGTCAATGAAATTCATATTTTCATTGTTTCAAGTACCTATATATACGTAGGTATATATAAAGTATATGAACTAAATAAAACTATAAATTATAAAATGTAAAACGCATATTTTGAAAATAATTAAATGTATACGAGATATAGTAGCTGGTGTATCTATATCATTTCTGATAACATATTTGCAACGACTTTATCATATTATATGTTCCATTATTCAACGCAATCTAAACATTTCGGTAGGTATCCAACAAGCTTCCGACAGATCCATCGTTTATTTGAAATTTTGGAAGGCAATAATGTTATATAGGTACAAATGATGAGACCACACCACCGGACCCGTCGACTGCAGCAGGTAAACGATAGCACGATATAGACGTGTCCGATTTAATGAAAAAAAAAAAAAAAAAAAAAAAAATGTACATATAGTATTATTATCTATATATACGCGTTACACATATTATTATAATAATGTACGTAAGTGTATAATATATGACACGTTATCGCCATTCACGCCAATCGTCATTATCATCGTTATTGTTGTATAAATTATCATTATACAGAGATGTTCGTCATCCGGGGGTAAAAAAAAAAAAAAGGGTTTGATTGTGCAACGCGGGTTTCGACATAGTCGCGGGCACGTATGTATAATATGGTAAAACACGATAATGATACGGTTAAAAAATGAAAATAAAAAATTATTCTAGGCCAAACAAACGTGTGGGTAAAAAAAAAAAGAAAAAAAAAGAGACCTAATAATAATAATAATAATAATAATAACAAACTGCAGTATATATTATATTATGTGTACTGGGTCGGTGGATGGTAGGCGTGAATAGTCATTTAACGTGAAAACAAGGTGTTGGGTATACATAATTTTTTTTTAACCGTTATATATATATATTGTGTTACTATATTATATATTATACATGTTATGTACTGCACATACGAGAGTCAGAATTAATGGGCTGTCTGTTTGGGTCCGTCTGGTCGGTCGCGTATATAAAAGGAACATCGTTAAGGAACCACCCCGCGATACTATATATATATATATATATTTTGTGTGTGTGTAGTATATAATACGTATAAATACACGTTTTTATGCAGATGGCATTCACGATCACACACACACACACACACATACAAATATACATACACAAATCATCGTATATATATATACTGTTGCAGCAGGGGTGAGAAAAATAAAAAAAACCCATCAGCCGGCCCGCGGGGAAAGGGTTATGTGTGCGCGTACGCGGTAATCGTATATATTGTATATATATTTATTATAAAATATGAAAAAAAATTTTGAAAAAAGTTGATGTTATTTTTTTTTTCGTACGTTACGTTCTATTACTATTATTGCCTATACCTCTACACTGAACCGATAATATCATTATGGTATTTATATTTGCAATAATCAAATTTCAACAAACGAATATATTTGTTGAAATAATACAATTTTTATCATTTTAATGTATATATATATATATTGTTAAATTAATAAAAAAAATGAGTTTACAATAACAAATTCATTTTGTAAATTTCAAAAAATATATTTAATAAAAATAATCTGTAAAATTAATATAGATTTAATTATCATAACAAAATATGTTGTTAAATTGAAAAAAATATTCTGTTTAAATTGACTATTTTGATTAGGTAACAAATGAGCGTTTGTTCTACGAAGAAGAAAAAAAGATAGAAACACAAAATATTTGTTAATTCAAATGAATTGGTATTCAATTAGACAATTTTACCCAAGACATTGATAAAAGATATTGTTAAATCAATAATACGTTTTGTTATTTTACTGTTAAATTAACAAATATTATTTTATTTCTAAATCAACAAACATTTTATTGGACGTATATTAACAACTATATTATTAAATTAATCTATATTTTTATTGAAATCATAGATATATTTGGTTCAGTGTTATAAGAAGTGTGCCCTATTCGTATGGGTATATGTATATGGTGGGTATTTAAAGCTGTATGTAATAGTACAGGTGTAGTTAAGGCCAAGGAGAGAGAAATCCGGATCCGAAGGGAGAGGCACAGTTAATTATAAAATATTTTAAAGGACACATTAAGCATTTGAACGCAATTGTCGATATTTAAGATTTTGTTTTAAAAATATTGTTAGACTAACTATATATACTATAGCGTACTAACGATTAATCTGGTATTGAATTTAGGGGTCTTATAACCCGAAATTATCACTTTTATGATACAAAAATGAAAATTATATCTATAGTTTGGTAAAAATAATCGAAAATTGATGACATATTCATTTTTGTAAAAATTGTTAAAATATTAATTGTTAAAATCAGGAGCAGGCGCCGTATACATTTTTATTGGTTACGATTTCAGTTTCTGCAGTAATTTATTTTCAGTCTAATATGTAATGGTGGTTTTGGTTTTAGAAAACCGTTTTTCTAATAGTTCTTTCATTTAGGAATTTTAAATTTTATAATAACTTTAAAGTTTAAAAAACTTTAGTTTTCATAAAGTATTGGTACTATAAATACAAAAAAGATTGACATTATAAATAGTCAATAAAAAATATACAATAAATAGTTACAATAAAATTATAGTAATAAAATATAATAATATAGTTTGATTTTTTATTTAATTCAATTAATTGGCAATACATTTTTTTTTATGGTTTTAATTTTCAAGTGTTTAATTTTAAGGTATTGGGTTCAGTAATGGTTTCGATCTTTATTTTATTTCGTGTTTAATAAGTTCGATTTCGGATCTTGTCTCTGATTAAAATACATATTGGGTGAAAAATTAGAGTTCGGAGAACATATTTACGGAATTACAAGAAAATTATAACATGTATTTTCTTCATTTTTATAATGTAATTTTTGATTACATTATAAAATGACTACGCTTAAAAAACTACTTGGAAAATCAAAAACAAACTAAATAAGAAGAAATATTAGTGAAGAGATACCTACTTATTAGAAAATTTTCATTTTTTCTATTAAGTGTACCCTGACTGGATTTAATTAAATGCCGGTCATACTTAATTTAATTTTGCAGACCTTTGCCAACTTATTTCCCAAGTAGGGGGTATCATCTTCACCCCACACTAAATCTGGCCCAATATATATACCTATATAGTGCGTGTAAAATTTTGTCCTAAAAAGTAATTCGATAAAAATTTCAAAAAACTTGAAAATAACAAATTACTCAAAAAAAAAAAACTTAAAAAATGTATATATCATTGTTCGAAACTTTTTACTAAGAAAACTAGGTAAAATTTAAAATTACGTATATAAATATATTATTATTTTACGACAATTATAAGCAAATAATTTAAGTGCCAATATATATACCTATAATACTAATATAAATTGACTAATTTCACTGCCTAATTTATAAGTATTCGAAAGGCAGTTTTTTCAACATATTATATACCGTATACGATAAAACATTTATTATTTGTAAAAATTTTAACATTCTGGAAACGGGGTTTTTGTTTTTTTTTTTTGGTAGGTAACTTATAATTTTACTTAAGTTTAGAATATATTATTATTGTGGGGGTGATGGATTGTGGTCGAAACGCGAGTATTGGCGTACGAGGTCCCCGGTTCGACTCCCAGGTATAGCAAATGGGGGGTGTGTGAGTAACCTGTAACGATATTTGTAACTCGCTGGTGGCGTCTCCGGTGCATGCCGGTCATAATATTACCAAGCTCGTCCAGTGGTTTGGTAGCTATGGTTGTCGTAGCAATCAAGAATCATCTTGGACTCCTCTATAATATATAATATATGAAGGTGCAAACCATCACGTTAGAGTTTGGGAAATAAGAGGATGGTAAAACTGTTCATTTTTTTTTTTTTTTTTTTTTTATAATACTATTATTGTAATAAGAAACTCGTTTTGCACATAAAATATTTAAACGCGTTATAGCGAACGTTTGAACGTGTTTGATTTATATTCTGAACGACTATCTATATAGATTATACTTTATTGTTTCAATAATAATATTCTCCTTTTGTAGCGCAGTAATAGGTATATATATATATATATATATGTAGGTATATATTGTGCGCGTCTCGGACGGTTTTTCACAGCCTTTTACCGCGTAATATAGTGTTTTAAACGCTAAATGTCATATTATATAATATTATAACGTGTCTGTACAATAGGAATAAGAACCGCAACCGTTTAACGATTTTACACGAGTATATAATATATAGGTAGTCGTATAAACTCATAATATAAATAATAATAATATGTGCGTGCTCCCCGTTTACACAATATTATGTATCGTATGTATAAGCACATATTTAGATGTACACTTTGACACTGTCACGTGGTCGTGTGTTCGCTTAGTTTATATTATATATATAATATTCGAAAAAGGTTTCCTGGGAAACGTCACCGTGCCCAAGTATACTGTGTACGTATACCTTTATATGTATTATAATAATAATATAATATTATGTAAACTTATATGTACACGTCATATCTATACGATATCATATATATATATGCATATATTATCTTAGTAACCGGATACCGGGTGTATATACCACTATATAATATATACCGCGTCGGAAATATTACGGTTTGTCTTGTATGTTTTATTTAAATGTCATATTATCATTATTATTATTATTGTATACGCGGTTGGCGCATCGCGCGCACGCATGTCATATTCCTTCGGTCTCGACGCGAGTCCCTTGTAATATTATTTTTCACGAGAACGCTCGAATGCGCGCACACATTATATACACACGAGACGCCCACGAGTTGCGAAAAAATCGTCGGTTAAAAAAGAGCAAAAAAAACCACGTCCTGGAAACAAAATATACAAACAATAAAAGTTTTCATTGCGCTTAACGTGCTTAAAATATAATAATATATATATAAATATTTCTACGAGAAATAGTATGTATACGATGATATATATATATATATATACATAATATACCGAGTTTGCTGCAGCGCGTATAAAATATATATATTTCTAACTTTACGTCTGAAGATTGTGTTTTATTTTTTCGAAATGTTCTTAGAATGGATCCATATCCTACCCCATTGAAATGCTTTACACATTAAACACGGACGACGACGTTCGATATTGCTATATATATATATATATATACTGTAACTAAAAAAAAAATGTATACAGTATCTCTTTTTATTCACCTATAAATAACGTATATATAATCGAGTTTCGTTTTTTTGTTTTACGAACAAATTTCAAATTTCAATGTTTTAGTGCCTATATAATATATACTGCACATAGTCTATACCATTTCTCGGAGATTATATCGTACAAACATTGTGTTTGAGGTTTAAATCACATATTATAATTCACTGCGGTATATACATATAGGTAGGGAATTAATTAATTCGGAAAGGAAAAACCTATTATTTAAATATATGTTTTATTTCGGGGCGTAGTCTTACGCTGGAAAATAGTTTCGATTTTCATTTTTGATTCATAGCTATAGGTATATATAACGGATGTAATAAAAACATGAAAATGTCATCGTCACAATTTAACAAGCATATTTTTAAGGTTGAAATGCCCCATACATTTTTCCCTCCAAGACATATACTAGTATATAGTAAAGCTCTACTTCAGCATATTGTCAAATAGAAATGTCATATGAAAACGACCATTTAAAACAAATTATAATGTACCTTTCAAATTCTATATGTACCATAAAGAATTTCAAATCGCGATTTTATCGTATTTATTTTTTATTTCGACGCTCGTCCATCTATCAGAGAAAATAATTAGCAGAAAGAGTTTTTTTTTTTTACTAATGAAACCTCAGAAATCGTTTGTATACAGATATATATATATATATAGGAATATACGTGTATAGTTTTTAGTGATTCCAAATATACTATTGTTGAATTTTGAGTTTTAATAACGAACTATTAAAAATGGAAAAACTAATCACCGCGATATTGTTAAAAATCACACGTAAAAAAAAAACAACGATAGATAAATGAAATTGATAAATACATTAGAGCATAATGTGGCTTATTGTTAACCTAAATACATAAACATTTTTTTGTCATATTGTTTTTAAATGCATTTGATCGTTATATACTCATAGCAACTTACTGTCGAGCTGAGTGATTAGGTAAAAAAAAAAAATGTACTGTAAATAAGTATTTATACCTGCTAGAACGATTACTACAACTTATAAAATTGCTTATTATATAATTTTCCTAACTTCATCCTTTTTGTTTTATCGAGGATCTAAAACTATCTATTTTAACTAATATTTTTCGTATTTACGTAACCATATTATACACAAATAATATTATATAGGTAGGTATACTTAATGTTTTTGTTTTTATATTTTATAACGATTAATTTATTTATATATGCATTTGCAATATGTGTTTATAAAGGAGAATTTAATGAGAAGTCGTTCAATGATCATAAATAAATTATAATATTATAATATATACTAATACACTATATACATAATATGATCAATTAATGCTATTATATTAAATATAATTTTTCAAGTATAAAATATTCCAAGGAAATTATAATTACCTATCCTCAGTGCCCAAATTATAAGTATATAATATATATAGGTGGTACCTATATATTATTATGGAATAACTATATATAGGTACTCATTCGAATATGGATTTTGACGTACCTATTGATATTTTTGAAAATATCATCTGAACGCAAAAACCGTAGTGGTTTCCAATTGAAAAATATATATATAGCTGTACGAGCGTAAAAATCAAAATACAAAAAAAAAAAAAAAAAATTGGCGTTTTGAGTACCTACCTAATAATATTATATATTTTAATCGATTTAAACGATAAGCGAAAAACATTGAAATATGAATATGCGTATTATTATGATTATTATCATTGTTACAATTGAAGGCGAAAAGCGATCATACTGTACATGTTATACAGCTATATTATACAGCCTGGTGCACGTGAGCGTATATACCTATAGGTACGTAGGGTGACCGCCAACGAGGGTTGGCCATTTTGGACGAGGTCCGGTCGACCGAATCGATATATTATATATTTTGGGGACAGCCCGCGCACCGTTCATTGGTCGACGGCACGTGCGAGTAGTTTTTTTTTTTTTGGGGAAAAATGTACTATTATTCACCGTATAATATTATATTATATTGTGTCGTGTATTCTCGATATCCAACGAGTCCAATCGATTCGTGTAACAGACGCGTATAAATATTATACGTATATAGACGTAAACGAACGGGAAACGATTAAAAAGGGATTCGGTGGGTATCGTATCCGACCATCGTTTGTGGTTTGAATCCCCGCGCCTTCGTTATGTTTCCCCTCTAAACTACATAAAGTGACTCACGCAGGTCAGTGCCGTAGGAAAACGTTTTATTTCCAATTAAACGTAATTGTTTTTGTTTTTTTTTTTTTTTTTTTTTTTTTTTTAAATAAAAAATGATTTTGAGAACTGTATAATATATTCACAGATATACACACTTATTATACATTTATACCTATATTTACATATCTTACATATATGTATGTAAAAAAATGTAATCGCTAATTTAATTATTACCATTCAAACTCAAGAGGATGTTACACACCCATTATAGGGGTATTAATAAATACGTTCACGCTCCATAACGCTACAACCTCTCTCTTATAGTAATCGCCGTAGAGAGTCAACCATTTACACAAAATATGAAAGATATTTACGATGCCGCGATAGCGTGGTTTTTTTTAGTTAACATTTTTTTTTTTTTTTTAATTTTACGATTTTCAATCACGCATTTTAGGCTTTCAAAAAACATATTACATTACTTATAAATAAATACGACATACACATTTTGATCAGCACAAATCAACTATTGTAATATAGTTGGGACAAATATAAACATCTATAACTCAATTTTACGAATTCATAAATAAATTAGAGAGAATTTTGTTATTGCATATACCTTTAGTTATTTATATTATATTTAATAATATTTTATATTATAGATTATCAAAATATTACCCAGGATATTTGGTGAATGGCGATAGTGACATCCTACTATCGATGATGCAATAAATTGAAGCCCGTGAAATGATTGTTCTACCGATACTGGTATAGTTTTATTGACAATGAAGTGTAAATAGTTATATACTAAAACTAGATAGTACTATTAACCACAGCTATAAATACAATGGTTGCACGACGAGGCTTCAAAAAGCGGCGTTAAAAGTTCTTATCAATTTTAATAAAAAATCTGTGTACTTATAGCGCGCCTCGTGAATTATCTGATACAATTATATAAATATCTAGTACAAAATAATCTCACAAGGATGCAAAAGCACTATATGAGCACGCAGGTTTTCGACAAATTTGATCAGAATTTTTGACGCCGTTTTTTGCTACAGCACATCATAGCCTGTCACAATTTAATTTATTTATCAAGGAATGCAGGGAACGCAGTGTCTGTTTAAATTTAACATAAAAATGACAATTTGTTTTGAAAAAATAGTGAAATTACGAAAATGAATGATTATTGTCCTTAACGCATAATAGGTTTTAGATGAAAATCAGGATATACAATTTTGAACAGTTGATATTATTAAATCAAATTGGTATCATAGGTAATAAATAATATTCATTATCCATAAATGGCTAAAGTTTAAAAGGATGGTGAAATCTTGGTGAAATTAATGCGACACCGATAAACTTCTGTTATTATAGATAGTTGTTTACATTTAATTTTAATAGTGGAATGGCGATTTGCGATTTACTTGTACCACTGATCACTGTTTTGGATTTTCCGTTGTCGTAGGTATAGTCATTTTTATTCGCATTTTAGTTTAAGTAAAAGGAATTTAATGGGAGTATAAACTTCCTCAAAGAAAATTTATTGTAGTTGATACTTTAAAGAAGTCAATTTTCGATTTTCCCAGTAGGTAGTTTTCTTAAGTAAACAGGAAATCTATACCAAAAATGACCAAAAATTTTTATAAATCAAAAAGTAATATTGTCAAACACTTGAAATGTGCACATTATTTACAGTAGCACTGATAAATTGACATATTTATTGTTAGTTTTAAAATTTTTTGACCTCTTATCAATAATTTATAAACAATTTTTTTGAAAATTATGTAAAAACTACCTTTTGGTCTACATCTACAACTTCCTTGATTATTCATTTAAAAGGAATAAATGTTCAATTCTTTTGAAAGAGGACTAATTAAACTATTTTTTCTCGAAAATATGTAACTCAACGTTGATGTAAAATAAAGGTTGTATCTTTTGTATTCTATCTATGTTATAGATATATATATATATATATATATATATATGTTACATATAATAATCTAAAATATTTTTAAAAATTTCCCCCGGTTGAGAAACTTTGGATAAGTTTATTCCATCACGGTGCACAGATAAATAGGATGTCACCAAAATACCGAAACATAAAATATCCTAGATAAGCAGTACTCGAATTGGGGAGGGGCATGTTGGGGGGGACGGAGCTCTTCTACTATTTTATAATATTTTGAGAAAATCCTTACTATGTTATATGTTTCACAGTATACGAGTTACATAGTTTGAGGAATTTATCGCACGTTTATCGAATGTCCGAGAGTTATCCTTTCTTATATTTTTCCAATTCGAGCACTGTAGATAAGTATGTATACTTATAGTATAATAACGTTGTAGGGTATGTTATACATGTACGGTTAATGATTTTGACGGTGTTTTAAACGCGGTTTAAAACGACCTTGTTGGCGGGGTATACCTATACATACAAACGCGTACATATACGTAACGTTATACTATATTACAAACGTATAATAAATAATATAATATAAAGTATAATATGTATAATATATAACGTGGCATAAGTAAATAGGCATGTCAGCTATAATTCCATTTTCATTATCACTACGCATGTTCCCCAGACATGGAATAAACGATAACATTATCATGGATGAAAGAGTCTTGGTATAATAATTATAATATATGTACAAAGATGAAACACGTCTTGAATAAACAAAATGATAATGCAAGTGTTTTATGAATAGATATTTTAATTTATAACAATATTACAATCATTTTAAATTAAGCCGAAAATAATTTTTCCATGAATTTTGTCGTTTATTCCATGTCTGGGGAACATTTTCTGCGCCGTGTTATCTAACCGACATGCTTATTTACTTATGCCGTGATATTATATAAGACGATTTTCGAAATAAAATAATTGAAGCTCGTCGTCGTACGAGTAGTATTGGTATTATTATTAGATATCTTGGTAGTTAGTATATATATGTATATATAATATAATATGCACGATGTGTGTGTAATATATTAATATACATTTGTGGAAAATAACGAGGGAAATAACATGTTCGTCGTCGTATATTTTCCCTCTACAATCGCGTTTTATCATTTTTTATTTATTTATTTTTTTTTTATCCCGCGACTGACGTTGCCTGGTTCGTTAGAGTACGACATCGTCGCAATTGTCGTCGTTAGTGGGCGACACACACGCACGCCTGAATGTGTGCGCTTTGAGCTTGGGAAGACTGAACGGCGGGTGGTGGCGAGGGTGTGCACGCGCGGTCGTAAACTTTGACAATGGCGCGCGTGCGCTTATTTTTCCCTATCCTTTTTCCATTTTTCTTTCGTCCCATATATATATATATATATATATATAGATAGGTAGATACGCGCGTAATTCCAAAATACTTTTATTTAGAATTTTGACAGGGGAGGAAATGCGTTTATTCGCAACTCACAAGTGTAGGTAGTTATATAGGCGTGCCAGCTTGATGGTACAAAAGCCTACAGAAATCGCTTGTAAATCGGTTACGTACGTCATATAACTATTTTATAAACGAATTGTTCTTTCGTTTTTGATATAACGTCACAGGCCTAATTTGTACATGTCATATTACCTCCAAAATCATTACTTTTCAGCAGAAGAAAACATTTTTTTATTAAGTAGGTACTTAAAAAACAATTATTAGATTAGACATTATTACACGAGGTTTTTTTTTTAAAGAATTCTAATATACGATAGAGCTTCGTATTGATACACATACTTATTATTAAATAAATAAATATTAAACCATATTTTTGGAGTTATGACCGACGATAAACTATTTTTACCATATTTTAACGAGTATCAGCGATGGGGACGAGTTACACCGAAATATAATCTAACCGGATATAATTTACAAGTTTCTTTGAAACAAATGTATCTAAATACAAGATACAAGTTACAAATGTAACTCATATATCGTATTCATTTCAATTTCCCGGTATAATAGATATTTGAAAATTGTATAAAACTACGACCAAAAACATTTAAGCTGAGTATTATGAATTTATAAACGTCAAATGTGTACTAAATTTTTAACTGACCAAAATGCAGGCAATTGAAATAATTATTATTATAATACTTGACACTAATGTTTTACATAAAACGATATGTATATAATAATTAGATTTTAGATTTTATTATCTATGTAATATATAGAATTGCTCGAGACAAAAATTCTATTCAAAATATTGAATTCGAGTCAAAAAATGTAGGTATATAAATTTGTCAATTAGTTTTTTATGGAAAATAACTGTAATATTACTGTAGGTACTATTATATTTTGATCTTAGGATTATTCGAACAAAACTGAATATTATACCTAATATAAATCATTATGCTTATTAAAAAAGGTTGAAATTGGTATGGAAACTTCAAATGCTATTACTAACGAAATAAAAAAGTGAACAATTTAAAGTAGGCTGTAGAGAAATTATAAAACTGCAATATGATCAGCGGAATAATTACAATAACTGTTATAAATATTTTCAAATACGTTGAAAATTAAAAACATTATGTAATATTTGTAAGTGTATTTTAATCATTTCTAAATGTTGATAAGTGATATCCGCGTAAATTGTAATATAGGTATGTAGCTAAATATATTTTACATATTATAATAGATACTATAGGTAATAACCATAATGCATTTTAAATTAATATATAATATTATAATATAACAGGAATAGTTTGTTAAAAATAGCGAACATTGATTACATTTTAAAAAAACCTAGTGATAACTTTAATCTTTAATCTAAAAAAAAAAAAAAAAAATTATAATATTATCCAATATTCATATTAAACATATAATTAAATATAAAAAATAATAGTTTTGACAAATTTTAGTTTAAAAAAAATGAATTCATAAAAATTACAATATTGAATATACACATTACACATGTGTGCAATATGTACGTATATCTAAGTGTATTATAAAATCGTATATCTAAGTATAATAAATTGATTACAAAATAACTTGTATATTAAATTAATACTTATATTATTATTATGTTATTATAATATTTTATGCAATAATATATGGCGAAATGTTTATTTCGAGTGCAATAGAATAATAATAATAATAATAAAAAAAAATGAACCTACAAAGTTATATAAACATTATTAATAATAAAGGGGCGAGGACCCCTTCTGTTTCCTTTTAAATGAGCTTAGTGTAAATAATATAGTATTGCCCCGATTACGCGAGCTGTTGTTAGTAGCGCACGGTAAATGTAATTACATTGAGCGATGACAATTTTAACTTAAACTAAGTGATTCCTAAGTTAAACTAAGTTTTCCTAATTGAAACGTTTATTTTACTGTCTATTAATTTTTGCATAAACGCTAAAATTATATATATTCGTGTATTACATGTATAAACCATGAATAATAAATTAATGTAAATTTCAATGCGTTATTTTCATGATGTTTTAGAACGCAAATCGCACATTGTGGTACGGTATGAATTTTATTGAAAAATATATATATATCAGTTACCATGGTTAAAATAGGTAACGTTAGATACATCGAAATAAAAGGCACGAGAAATAAACTCTTTTAACGGAGTAATAATAACTATATTAATCACAGATTATATTATTCTAATAACTAATAGGTTATTAGAATAATAACTAACAAAAATTTTATCCAAAATGCACGATCAATGTAACATTCTGGCAATCTCACATGAAATGTGGTGTAACTGTGTGAGGAATTTAGTAGAAAATCAAAAATTATAGTTTTATTCTATAATTTATTTCGTAGGTAATAAATGTTCAACTTGTTTCGATGGACGCGAAAAATACATTTCTTACAATCAAATAATTTATTATTAACTAACTGAAAAAACGAATATTGATAAAAATGTTCATTTTCGTATTTTAATAAATATTATAATTTTTAATTATCGAAAGCTAAAATCTAACGATCAGTGTAATTGTGACGTATTAGCCATATTGGTATAAGAGGTCACAAAATCTGCAGGTTTTAAGGGGTTTGATAAGGCAATTTTAAGGACATTTTAAGAAATATGAAAATCTAACAACATTGATAAATATATTTAAAAAAAAATCTACGTATAAACGGTCAGTTCCATTTTTTTTATCGTTATGTAGATAATCACGATATTAATTGTTAAGATTGTTAAAATTTTAAAGTGATTTTAGAGCTATAAATATTTTATACAATTTATACAGATGGCAACATTTCAGAGACAATAACTCATCGGGTTTTCATAATAAATTTTTTTAAATATTGTTTATTATGACTTGATCGTCAAAGGTATTAAAAATAATTTGTAAATCACTGTAATTTATTTTTGTAGTTATATATTTTTTTTAAATATTTACTGTTTAGGTTATCTCCAAAATATTATCCTTTATGTATTTTATAATAGGTAGTTCAACTCTAAAATTATTATTTTTAATGTGTTTTCATTGGTTACGCGTGAACATATTTTTACCATTTAAAAATCACTGGTGTGTCGTCATACACTCTGAATAATCAGCTTAATATATTAAGTTATCTCATTGTATATATTATATTATATTTTGGTAATAATTGATAATTTTGAAAAAGTTATGTAATCATTATAATTAGCAATTATAAGTCGTACGTATTGTACACACACACACACACACACACACACACACACACACACACACACACACACACTATGATGATAGTTAAAAAGAAAATAATTAAACGAGAACGGGTCAAAAGTTATCGACAAAAAAACATATGTGAAAATTCCCATAACGTTGTATATTTTTTTTTACTGCATATCAAATCTGCAGATGCGTGTATCTATAGGTATATAAATATAAGACGCGATCGAATGAATTAAAATTATTCAAAAATTCTGGTAGTATAGGTATAGGGTATAATCGGCCTATATATACTATACATTATAGGTAAAAGACGGGTTGTTTTTTTTTTCTGTTTTGTTTTACGCCCATTGCGCGGACGATTATATATCCGGGAACTGTTTATTATTCGGTGGTGAAAAAACCACCCGAAAAAATAATAATATTATAAATAAAAAAGAATAAAAGGTCTTTGGGGTTTTCGAAAAAGAAAAAAAAATGTTAAACGAGCTCGTCAGTATACCTATATATACTGTACCTATATAGGTTGTAATTATCTTCTTTATTTTTTACAATGCTTGTCGCCATCTGCCCAACGTTCGTATATTATAATATAGTAAATAACAAGAAAGGGTTCTCCAGAGAATGAGAGAGAGACCGCGTTCGGGCTTCGTCATCCTGCAACACCTGCATTGTCTTGCCCCCTCGACCCGACCGATTAATAACCGGATACGCACATTTGCATGTGAACCACAGCAATCCGTTGTATATAATATATAGTATTTATAAAATGTACTGTATAATAGGGAAGATTTACTTTCATCCGAAACGACAAAATAGGATCAAACACGCAAGGAACACGTAAGTACATGGGTGGTATATTATATATTTGCTGCATATAATATACCTATACAGTGGTATAATGAGAGTGAAACGTTCCGAGGTACAGTGCTGTCCGTCGAACAATATGAAAATCCGCTGAAAAACGAACGATATAAACGACATCCCCCCCATCCCTTTCTTACCCAAACCACGGTTACTGTAAGAAAGTGAAAATCAATTAATACAAAATAAATACTAAAATATGACGAAGTGCACGAGCACTTGGCAGATACAGGTTATAATATACCTGGCACGTGCTGCAGCGTAGATCCCCGTGTTTTTGTTTTTATTTTTAAAAATATATTTCAATCAATATTATATTTTCAGGTTATTAATTTGTAATCATTCTTAAATAAATCATGCACAAAATATACAACGACGGGTATTTTAATAAAAATTACTTAAGTTATAGGTACGAACACTCGCATAATGTATAGTATAGATAGGAGGACATAAATATAATATTATTATTTTAAAGAAAAAAATATTTTAAAAGTAATAGATTTATTGTTTATATATAGTTAAGTAAATATTATATTTCTAACTTTTAATTGTTTCAAAATCCATTTCACTTGAGTTTTTAAATTTTTTTGGAAAATATAAAATATTACATAGGTGTTTAATATTATATCTTTATATGTCTTATGTCGTTTTCAATTTAAACCTAACCAACACTTCTCTCATTACAATTTAATACAGTTGAACATATATGTTTGGAAAAATATCTTCTAAGCCATTTTCATACAAGTCATCTTATCGATATTCGGTGTTTTTATTTTACTCATTAAATTATGTGGACATAAGTCCTACTCTACTAAGTGATTACTAATTAATCACAACCCCTACAGAAAACGCGTTAGAAATATAATACAACTATAATAATATATCAAAGGCGACTGTGATAAATCATTGTTTCGATTGATCAAAGTTCGGTTAATCTAACGTCTAGGATTATCGTAAAAAAATTAATCGCCTAAGTATATTGATGTGTATTTCCTCTTAAATCATTATCCCTAAATATTATTATTTGATTTTTCACGAATAATTTAGAAAATATCTACAAGCACGGAGTATATAGGTATAGGTACATTGTACATATTATTATATTGATTTGCTTAGGATAAATTTATTAGAAAATATAATGTAGGGTCTTATCTCGCTTTTTCCACGACCGAATATTATCGACGAGCGGCTTATCTCGTCCTTTAGTGAGCGAAAAAAAACTGTTCGTTGGATGTTATCATATATAAGACATAGATAATATATATACCTATGTATATTACAGTGCTATAAAAATAACAACATTATTTTATTGATTTTACTTAAAAAGCGGAAAGTATTACGGAGGAGAAAAGCACATTTTATGGCGTACATAAGCGTATAAAACGAAAGGTTAATGTGTTACGAAGATTATATATTGATAACCGCAGTATGTGCATGCATGTTCGCTTTGGCGTCGCCTGTAGAGTACCTATATATAATATTATAATGTATAGAAACGTCCGTTATAGGTATATATATAGGCCCAGAAGAAACTGATGATCTAAGTTTGATCGTTATTTAATACAAGTGTCGTGTAATAGTTGCGGTCGTAAATAGATTTTGAAAATGAATATAATACAAAAGAATAAATAACCGAGGCGAACGAATAATACACATAGAAAAATGAAGTCAAATGTATTTTCAATACATGTTTTAAAATTTTTAATGTTGTACAGAAAACGAATATTAGCTAGAGCCCAGGAATATTAATTAAATCTTTCTGTAAATGTAATATTATGTATCAGCCCATTAGACCTAATATATTATCGTATATAATACTAAATAGGTGAGATTTTATATAATTATAATGCAGTATAAAAACTATATATATATACATTTTATATTTTTCTTTGAAACAGGCTGATATATAGAATCCGGTATTATTCTCAAAGCGGCGTGTGTGTACAAATTATAATAAGTCATACATCAAGACTGGACAAGTTAATAACTTTTTTAAATGCATGAAAGTTAAGTTAGTATAGTCAAGAGTAAGTTAAATTTAAAGTTAATATAGTGATTTTAATTATTATTCAACTTATAAAGGTTAAAAGTTAAATTGAAAAAAGTAATATGACTTAGTTAAAAATCTATTTTAGTTTATTTACATATATTTTAATATATTCCTTTCCTTTATATTAATTATTATAGACTAAAAATAAAAATATACTAGACTACTAGAGTATATAATATAAAATAATAAAATATATCACGTACAAATTAAAAACATTAGGGCTATGAAAAATTTATATAAAGAAAAAAAATTGCATACAATAACGAAACGATATTTATAACTTAACGAGAATAAAAAAATAATTTAATGAAATAATAACTCAGTATTTTAGAAAAAAAATTAACTATAGTTAAATAAAATATTAACATGAAAAAGTAACTTAACTTTTTAACTCGTTAATACCCAGCCATTGACATTAATTCTTATGATTTTTAGAAAACGTGATATTACTGCAGTGAGATGATTTCTAGTCATAATCTACAATAATTATCTCGGCGATTTTATGCGGTCTGTATACTCATAGCATCGAATTTTAGAAGAATAATAAAAAACAATACCAAGTTTTTGAAATAATATTATCCATCTATAATTTTTTTTTCTCTACTTTTTTTTTGACTGTAAAATTTGATCAATGTTTTGTTATACAGATTTCAACATATTAGTATCTATAGATACGCTCAAACCCTTCGTATACCCTCAGAAACCACGATATTTTATATAGGTACATATATATATATAATTAACTATAGAATTTAATCAAGTATACGAGAATTTTGAATCGTTGCAGGACGTAATTTCTATGACGTACTTGATAGGTTTTGTTTTTTGTATTACGATGTTGGTGCTATTTCAAAGCACAAAAACTTACGGGTTCTTATCACGATTGGGGGAGGGGATGTAGGAGAAGGGTGTCTTTCGGAGGAAAACTTTTCACATATATAAATACGCGTATATATATATATATATATTCGGAGCGGTGTAAACTTCTGTGAACAGTAGTATTGTACATATTATATTTATATATAATATATATAACGTTACAGATGGGATGTTTTTTTTTTGACTCGAAAAATATAAAATATAGCTATGGCCTGGCTCGGTGACGGCGCGGGCGCGAGCGTGTTATACGGGGATCGGGGCATTATTTAAAAATCGCGTATAACCGAATTGGCAGCCATCACGCTTGGCCAGTGTTATATAATGGAATTACCGTAAACATTACATACATGCGTATATAGTATACATATTAATAATACGACTATATATATTATACAGTGTTATATATATAATGTTATAACGTCAGTAAAATGCAGATTTTCAAGGGGTTTTGAACGCTCGTTATTATTATATTGTTACGATTTTTTTTTTAACTGGAAAAAAACCCCAACATGGTCCATTTAATCCATCGCGCGCGGCCTTTTGCGGCGAAGGAATAACACGCGAAATTACATACGTAATATATTATAATATATATATATATATATATATACACGTGGTATAATATATAAATATATAGGTATAGGCAATATGCAAAACACACGTTCTTGACAAATGCTGTTTAATTCCCCAGCGTTTGTTGGGTGTTTATTATTTATCGGCGCCATCGCCGTTGTTAAACGCCCGTTAAAATAAACATCTCTGAGGTCCTTATCACCCCGCACCCACGCGGTCGTTCGTCACCGCCAGGCCATGAGCGGAGGAGAAGTTAATTTGTTAGAAAACGAGAAAACTAATGAAATACACGCCGCCTGCACTCACCCCTATTAAACGAACTCAACTTAAAATCATAATATGATATACGCCGCCGTCCCTTTCTTTCCGGTCCCTTGAATTCTGTTTCCGGATTTGTTATTTCTTTTCGCCTCATTAAAGTAGTTAAATTATTTATACTCGATTGTTTAAAAAGTTTACAAACTGTAAACATAACGCGCCTTCATAAATATACATATTCATTATTTTATTCGCATAACAGCCCGAAACCTAAATATACACATAAATAGTAAGTATGGTAACGATTAAAGAAATAACATATTTTAATAAAAAACAATTAATATGCAAGTTTCCAAGCACTCAAGTCAAAACGTGGCGTCTTCATTTGCAAGACGCATAAGACGGAATAAAGGAGAATTATAAAAATATAGTTGTATGAAGAAAAATGAATGATGAAAGGAACATGAGATCTAGTCTAGCGAGAATGAATCTTAAAGTTAATTGTGAAGTTAACCAATAATATCAAGATAATTATTGAGCTAACAGTGAAGGGGAATCGATTTTACTAGCTAGGCAATTGAAAAGGAATAATTATTTATTGCAGTCTATCTATGGTCAGCAAGGTTGTTTAAGTTTAACACCTAGCAGACAGAAACATAGTCATGGGTTGGATAATTTATATTTATATTATAGCATATGAGAATCTAAAGACGTAGCTATAAGTTGAATCGCCCTGGTGCAAATCAAATTTTTGCACCCCCTAAAATAATAATAAAAAAGTTCATAAAAAAGTAATTCTTATAAATTATACGCCTAGAGGTAAAGGACGTTGGGAGTTTTAAAAGTTTGGTGCCTTGGGACAACTGCCACTACGATAGCTATGCCATTGTGAGAATCAGCAGCAGTGAATAGCAGTAAATAGGTCCTAGATTAAGGAACTATATTCCATGAGCGGACGAACTAGGGAAAAACATAGTGTTTTTACAGATTACTTTTTTGGTTCACGTTTCTCTAAAAATAGAAAAATAAAATATATAAGTAAAAATTAATGGGTAAAAATTGAATTTTGTGTATTTTTGAGATTTGGTTTTTGAATTTCTTCGATCAATATTGTAGAAACAGGACAGGACACTTTAAATTGGCTGTCGGAACGTTTTGAATATAATACTTTACAAAAGAATTGTATACTAAAAAAGAAATTGTACGATATTTTACGAACTTTTAATGGTAAATATTAAAATTTGTAGTTTCAGTAGAGTATCTATAATGGTAACCTATCATTAAATAGCATTTTCTCGGACTATTAACCTATTTTACCTAGACACCTGAAGTTTATATCGAAACGTCCAAAGTACAATTTTACATAGGAATTGGTTTTTAAAAATACGAATTCATTGGGTAAAATCAAACTTTATGTGTGTTTGATGTTTGCTAGAAGTTTTTAGGGTTCTTCTTGGTCAACAAATTAGATCACGAGTTATGACACTAAAAATTAGTGTCGGAACGTCATTAAAAGTATCTTAAGAGGACGCTACACACTCGTTTTTAAGGGGTTGTGTATAGGTAATTTTTAAGACATTTTTAGCAATATAAAAATACAACAGTTTAGAAATATTTAAACACAATTTATAATTGGTTCCGTGGCTTTATCACTTTTTATTGTTGTGTAATCGCAATATTTATTAAAAAAAAAACGTATTTATGCAAGTGTTAAAATGGGTTTTTTTTAAAAATAATTTTAGAGTAAAAACACTTATTATCAAATCAATAGAGAACAAAATTTTGGAGTGAATTGGGATTTGTAATTTATTACTTTGAAAAAAAGTTATTGTATTTTTAAAAAATGAATTTGTTTTACTTTTTTATTCTTTTAAGTTTTGCGCAAACATGTTTTTATAGCTGAAAATCATCAGTAGTGTGGCGTCCTCTTAATGTATCTGCTATACAAATATGAAATTTTGAATATACAATCATCGATTCAATGAAGGTTTTCAATCAAGGTGTAATAAACCGTGTACAAAATATGGTCTTAAAATGAAATTCTATGTATAAAATTAACATCGCCCCTTCCCTGGGGTGAAGTGGTGGATCATCTTGTAACGACACTATAATATAGCTGGTAACAACTACGTACGTCTGGACAGATTATTTTTTTAAATTTAACATTTTCTGCGACTAGACAAAAAGTTAAATTTCGTTTTTTCATCTACAATACGCGTGTAACATAATATATGTATTCCGCAGTGTGTATTAGGATTTTTGCTCACGTATACCGTGAAATAATAATGATAATAATAATAATGATAATAATAATAATAATAATAATAATAATAATAATAATAATAATAATAATAGACGCGTACCTTATCCTGGTACGGTAAATACCAGGGTATATAATGTACTACAGTTGCATATTATATACTCGCAGCAATATAGTCGTCGTAATATTATATTCCATTATTATAAATGTAACAGTGATTTTTGAAACGTAGCTGCCGCCGAATATTTACACATATATATATAGGAACAATATAAAAAGTGATATTGCCAATTTGATTATATTTTTCATAAAAGGGTTATTACTATATTATTATCATTTTTTTTTTCTGCGCTTTCTTTCTTCATATTTTCCCTTATTTTTTTATTTTTTTCCATCAAAATGCGATATACACCCACACGCCCTTATACACGTATATATATAAGGAGGATATCGCGTTATATATATATATGCACACACTTACGATACGTCGTATATATATATATATATATATATGTATTTCATAATATATTATATTATATAATATATAATATGAAATAAGGATATACATTTTCCTCTCTTTATATTGACGTACGAGCGAGACGCACACACAAGTGGGTATAAGCGGTAGTATATGTGTATGTATACGTACGTCCTATGTATAGAGGGTAGATTTTCTGCATGTTTTCGCAGATATAGAAAAGAGAAGCAAACGACGGTATAGTCGTAAAAAAAAACCCCTTTTTTTTTTGGTCGGGAACGCGGTGGACGGGCGGGGGCGAGCGTGCGCGCGTGTACAGTATTCCATATATATGTTCTCAAATTTCCTCGTTTTTTACATATATATATATATATATGTATATTCCGTCTTCTCCCCTTCTGCCATTCTCCTTTTTTTTTTCTTTCTTTTATTTATAGACACGAACACTATACGCACACACACATACTATCCTTTCCACCCTGCACCCCGAATAACATCATACACGATCTCTCTCTCTCCACACACACATATATATATATATAATATACGCATAAATTCCCTCGTGTGGTCGTATACATAAGACTTTGGTGTGTGTATGCGCGTGTACAAGACGAAAAGCTTCTCTTCTGAGATAACCTATCTTTTTTCTCTATATATACATATATATACATACCGTGGCTGCTGCATTCTATATTATGCGGTGGTATACCCTTTCCTCGTCTCTTCCATGAGCGTTTTCTTTTCCGCAAGACGAACCGCATACGTGTATTATACCTTAGGGTTATATATATATATATATATATATTATATTATTGCAAGTTCGCTTTTTCATTTTATTCCGGTCCCGTACTCGGTGTAACATAAAAAAAAAGGACGCATTTTTCCTACCGCCGCCACCACATACCGTGTCCTATATATTCTATGCCACCCCCGCCCCCATCGCCTTCTCTATTTTTTCCATCGTTTTCCTTATGTATATTATATATATATAGGCTTTTTTTTATATTTTTTTCGTGCCACCGCGTGTTGTACGCGTATATGTAGTGTATATATAATAATAATAATAATAATAAATAAAATTAAAAAAAAAAAAAACCACCGTATATAGGACGCCGGCGGTGGATAACTGCTGTCGAACACGGGTCCGTGGACGGAATATTTTTTTTCATTTTGCACTTGCGCTCGCGGAACGCATACGGAATTTTATTAAACGAGATATGTATAATAATATAATATAATACATAAATAGAGAGAGAGAGGGAGAAATTCATACGAACACCGAGAAAATACATATATATAACTTGAGAGAGTATTAAAATTCATCGAATGTATAATATATACGTCTCCGAAATAAAACGCATACGATATATTATATAATGTGACGTGTATAGTTGTAAGCGTTTGTTCAATATACGTATACACACGATTTTAGTTCGGATATAGGATTTTTAAGTTTTATAAAAAACTTTTTTTTTTTTTTTTTTTATCAATACCTATTTGATAAAATTTTAAATTTTACAAATCAATATTTCATATTATACATTATAAGTACCTCCTATCCGGAATATTGTACGATTTCCTAGGTGTACAACGGGTATTCTACACTTTTCAAAAAGTGTTTGTTGCTGTGTAGGAGCAGGGACTTCTGGAAATCAGTCGGCCTAAACAGAAAGTTGATGGCCTTATTTTTATTTATTTATTTATTTTTTGTTTATTTCCGTTTTGAAGGAAGATTTTGGTATTTATTCGGAAAACTATAAATTACTTGGCAAAATCTGAAAAAATGTAAAGACCTTTTTTTTTGGCTTATTTACGTTTCAAGGAAGTATTTCGTCAGCATTTTTCGTCTCAACATACCCCCTGATAAATATTTCTTCGGGACGGTCCTGAATAGAATATCGACCGGTTTGAGTATGTAACTCAAAATAATACTTTTTCAAGAATAGTAGGTAGGTATAGTAGTAGTTAGGGAATAAAGTATAATATGAAAGTATATAATATATAATATGTTATTCTTAAACGAAACTATATATTATATTGATCAATAATTTAAATAGTTTTTATTGCACTTGTATTATTATATATTACCTATATACTAGTATTATTATTGAATTGTATTTATTTAATAAAATTAATAAAAGAAAAAAAATTAATGCGGTTAATCTGTTTTTAAATTTTTCATTTTTGTACAGTTAAAGTCTTTGAATTGGATGGTTGTAGTATATTGTACACTAGTAAAATTATTACAAATTAATTAATTTTGTTTTTGTAATCTTTTCAAACGTATCGACAATAATTAATAATTAGTATTTTAATTATTTAACTTTTACATGGAAATATTTCTAAATGTGCAATTTATAGTGATTATGATATATTACCATTTTTTTAAATATAGTGAATATAATAAATAATGAATGAAAATCAGTATAATCACATAATTTAATATTATTATATTATATACCCGAAGTTACAATATTATACACTTTTATTTCGTGTGTACGTATTAGTCTAGTTAGACGGTTAGTTTTTGGTACGCGCTGAAGATGACAACTTAGTTGTTGAAATACGTATACTCAAAATAAAAGTGTATAATATTGTGATTTCGGGTATATAATATATTAATATTTAAATAGTCACAAGTACCCATTATATATTATATTAACACATAATTTAAACTAGTTTTATCTGTATATATATATATATATATTTAAAACAAAATTATGTGAGTAAATGAAATACGAATTTAAATTATTTAATTAATTTAATAAGGTTGGTCTGGTATTTTACATTAAAAAAGGAAACCTTTAAATTAAGGGGAACTGTATACAATCTTCCCCCCACGTAATACCTCTCTGCGTGTATTGACGACATGCAAGTATAGTTTTAATGACTATCGTGGTGTTTAAAGTTTTCGAAATTATTACAGGCAATTTGCATGTGCAGTATAATATAGACGCAGGTATTACATTCGACGGCTTTTTATGATAAATGAAAATTATCTTACAGTCTTCTCCATTTATGGAGAGATATTTCATAACGCGACAAAAGCTAAAATGGAATGTGTGTGTATTATTATTATTTATTTATTTTATTTTTTTTTTTTTTGCAAGTTTTAACAACAGTTTTATAACGCAATAAATACATATCTTAGAGACGTTTTTCCAACGACGACGACGGTGGCAAGGGAAAACGTATCGCTCGCGCGAAAAAAAAAACATGATATTAAATCGCATTTAATGGGTAACTAGGGATGTATATATTTTCCGATTTTCAAATAATAATTTTGAAATATATCTTCTTAACATTTAGAAAGTAATACGTGCTATTTTCGAATATTCAAATAAACGTATAAGTTTATTTATTTAGGTACCTATATAGGTATATAGTATAGGTATCAATATAATATATCATACAAACTATTATTTATTTATTTTTTTGGCTGAGGGCTTTGATATTTAAACTAGGTACCTATATTATTATAATAATATGTATATATATATATATTATACTTGTATTATTATTGTTATCTTATATAATATAATATTACAGTTAAATTTATATTAAATTCGCGAACGCTGTCAAATTACTTTTTTTCTCGTAATAAAACACATAGGATAAAAAAAAAAAAAAATCTAATGTCAAAGGAAGTAATCTATTCGAACAACTTTTATCTTGGCAGCACATTTTCGGTGCTATACAGCGGTGAGCGACAAAATGGATTCTTCTATAGCGGGGGCCATAGAACACGCGCCCTCGTGTCCGTTAACTTTTACTCACGTTTCTCGCAAAACGAAAAAAAAACCCTTTTAACCTTTGTCGGATATAATATATATAATATTGTATATAACATATATCTACGCATTTCCACTGTATTTTCTTATTTTTTTTCCAGAGAAACGACGAATGCGGTGTGGAGGAGGAGAACGATAGATGCAGATGGAGGTGATGGTATGTAGACGACTCTGCAGGGGGAGAGCATTAAAGCTGACTTCGTATAATATCACTCTCTCTCTCTCTGTATATATATATAGGATGTAGGTACTTATATAAACCATACCTCCCTCAACCAACCCCTTCGTCAAAAATCGTTCGAGAATTCCATAAAATATTGTACCGTGTCGTGCAACTGTGTACATCAAAAAAAAAAAAAAAAGAAGAAAAAATGGAAAAATGAAAAAAAATAAAGTCGGTCGTAGTAGTAGGGAGGGGCTGGTTTGGAGAGGGGGAGGAGGTAGAAAGTGAGCTGTCATGAACACGTGTGACACAACTACACACGAGCCCGTCGTGTCTAGGCCTTTCCATTCTTTTTTCTCGCACACTATATTTTCCCTATATATCTTTCCCACTCTTACACCCACCCAAGTCTTTTTTTTTTTTATTGTATATATTATTATTATTTTTCCGCTTTACCGCACCGCAAAATTGCGTATACAGCCTTATAGCGAAAACGTTCTTTACACACGCCATACACCGCCTGCACCCTGTATATCATAATATGTATGCACGTATATAATATATAATATGTATATATGTATACATATAACCATATAACCATTATTATAATATAACCTATGCCGCCGCCGGGTTCTCCAGGACGTCGATATATCCTCGAGCAATCACGGAAATTCGGTTACCACGTTGTTGGTTATACGGTTTATATCATATACGCGTATACCTCGTGAATAGAGCAAAAGCGAACGCGGCAAACCCAAAATACGCGAAAATATTATAACACGTACGTATATTATGTTCTATAAATTTATCGTGTACATAAAACCATTTATAATATCATATACGTATACAAAAATACAATAATAGGTATAATTTAAAATTCAATAACAAAATAGGTAAAATACATTATATATATGGGTAATGCCATGATAAAATAACATGGTGCGCCAGCAACATGAACAAATTTGAGAACATTACGAGTTGTCATGGAATGAAATATAATTTATCAATTATGCCAAGAAATTCTGACGTCACTCGGTCTTATCTGCAGTCTTTTTAATATAGTAATATATAAATAAGTTCAATGTTTACAGAGTTGAACATATTTAATCAAAATATATAGTAGATAACAATAATAACAATGATAAGTGGACCGAGTGACGTGGCATCATACACAGAACTTAGTTGCTGGCATACCATGTTATTTCGTCTTGGGTAATGCTTTAATTACACATATTACATAGGGGCGTGCGATGACATATTACTGACACTTGACATATTTCTGTGATGCCAAAATCATTTATTTAAAATCCGAATTTCGAAATATTGCTATTCCGGTTTAGCCCCGAATAATAGTAAAAATATTTCAACAATTATAATATGGCACGAGTGCACGACTCTATCAACAAAACACGAACTTAATAAAAACATATTTCATGTCTCTAAAATTATAAATTTATAGGGTTGAATGAAATAAAAAATACTTATTTTTTTATTTTATAATATTTAGGAAAAAAAAAAATACGAACGGAGTTCTGTGTAATATACTTACGTAACTTGGAAACTATTATTGTCAAAACAAAAAAATTTGAAAATTGTATGACGTCATGATACGTCATTATAAAATTTATGATTTTAGTAATAAATAGTAACCATAGCAACTTTATTTGTTATGTCTCCCTTTATAAAAATTCTTCTTCTTTATTAATATATTATTATTATATAAAGGAAAACTAAAAGCATATACACTTAAAAAAACTACTGAGAAAATCAAAAAATGACCTCTAGAAAGTATCATCTACAACGAATTTGCTATTAAAAAGATACTTGCATTAAAACTTCAACTCTACCCGAAAAGTTGTTTCTACAAAATGATTAAAAAATTTAATAAAATAAACATCAATAGATTTCTCATTCCACTCAAGATCTAAATTTATGATAATTATTATGGAATATATGTGCATATTTTTTAACAATTATAAAATGTATCTAAAATTAAAAATTAAATATCAGTTAAAATTTTAGATTAAAAAATTTAGCAGGGTATTTCGTGATTTTAATGCTATTAAAAGCGTTTATTAGTATTTTAAATTTTGAACGAATTTATCTTAGCAAGGCGCGGGCAGTACGACGAGTTTAAATAAGTTAACAGTATATGTATTTTAAAAATAATTTTTGACTTCACCAATTTTTTTCATTAAGTTAAGTTACTTAAAAAATGTATTCTGTACCTATTAATATTTTAATATTTTTAGATTTTGAGCAAAGCAAAGAAACTATTATATTTACAATGATGTTTATTGTTATTATTTTTCTGTGAGCAACTTTTCGACCAGAAGGAGTCGAGGAGTTTTGGAGCTCATATGTTAATGATAGCCAATTGGTTCTAGTTGATACCTATAAGAGGTCATTTTTTGATTTCCCCAATAGTTATTCCTTAAGCGTAAAGGAAAACTATCTTTTATACAGTGTACCTATACAGCAGTATATAACATGAATATAATAAATTTAAAAAAATAATATCTACTTTCGCCCCCCCCCTCACTGACTATCCTGTACGAGGATCCAACTGCACCACCTACTGACCGGTATTTTTCTTTAAATTTTATTTTAATTTTCTTATAGTTTGATCGTGATAATAATATATTTTATTCCGTGACTGTAAAAATAGATCATCGCAGCAATTATTTTCATTGCCTTTTTATACATAATAATATGTAAGTACGCAGATTTGTGGTGATTTTTAGTTAGGTAAAACTACTTCATAACTTTGTGTAGGTACCTACAAAATATATTAAAACTAAAAACCTTATTATTATTAAATTCAATATATATTTAGTCGAGTAAAATAGATATTAAAAAACAATATTAATACCTACTTTTAAATAATTACTTAACTTATGTTGTTTATTTTAAAATTTTAACTAACCTAACTAAAAGTATTGTAAAGAAAAATGTAACATTCGCACGGCTCAGCCTTGCTATTTAGTGATCGTTTTAGCGGTGGACAGATTAATTGAAACAGGTACCCATAACCTTCGAAAACATAATTTTACAAAAGAAACTAAAATAGTATTAATTTTATTTCAAATTCATACTTATTACTTTTTTAAAATTCGAATTTTTACCAGAAAAATTCATTTGGTAATTACTAGAATGTGAAGTGTATATTTATATAATCATATTCATAACCTCATATTTCAATCAAAGTGGGAATTACATCAATTAGCGATACATTGAAGGGAACCTAGATACGTAGAGCCGTAGCAAGATTCGATAGGGCCCTTGGCAAAGAACCGAATTTCCGCCCCTAAATTGGTAATAAGGAAACAAAGTCATGAATTTTTTGGAGTTGCGCCCCCATTCCTTAAAAATCTAGTTAATAAGCAAAAAAAGAATTAAGTCATCAACTTACTTTTACGAGATTTTGCCCGCCGAATTTTCGCCTCCCGGTCTTAGAAATTTAGAGATAGATATTAGTGAATTTAAATTTTCGGGCCCCCTTTTCTGTTGCGCCATTGGCCTGGGCCAGTTTCGCCAAGCCCTTGCTATACGGCTTTGCCTATACGACTTTACGTATACACGTAAGTATGTGATTTTATGTTATAGAAATACCTCATAAAATATAAAAAAAAAAAAAACCATTAGAACCACATTATATATATATATATATATATATACGTATATTTATACTCTATATTTGATTTATGAATATTACGTTTTTCGAATTAACTGCAACTGAATTACCATATAGGTAGTACGCATATAGATGGTATATATGAGACAAAAACCACACAGCAGCACCTGATTCAGTTATATATATTATAGTATTGGATCGTACGCGAACATTTATATAATATAACAGTAGTGTTCACGAATTACATTCTAACCTTTAGTTCACCCTGCACTGTGTGTTTGACGTTATAACCCTTTTACCTCTCACGTACAGTCACGTGTGAAAGTATTGATTCGATGTGCAGCACATACGCACGCAAAATACACAAACTCCTATGGCTATACAGCGTAATGCGTATATATTAAATAAATGCGGCGAAAGGGATATATATATATATTATATATAGGTACATATATTTATGTATATATGCGTACGTGGGGAGAGAAAGTTGCAAAGGGTTTTTTGCTTTTTCTTCTCCTCCTCATCCTCCTCCTTTTCTCAATCCCATTTTCTTGTCGGTCGTATATATACGATATATATATATATATATATATATATATATAATGTATAT
This sequence comes from Pemphigus obesinymphae, assembly GCA_025469235.1. Taxonomy (NCBI): domain Eukaryota; kingdom Metazoa; phylum Arthropoda; class Insecta; order Hemiptera; family Aphididae; genus Pemphigus; species Pemphigus obesinymphae. Next base: position 36,229 of record JAIPRL010003562.1, read on the forward strand.
TATTCTCGTGTATCTCCTCCCCGAAAGATATGCCGTTTGATCTCGGCGCATGGACCAAAATCCCTTTGAGAGGAAAATAGAATTTCCAGTAGTTGTACACAATGCAGGAAAAAAAGTACATATATATATATATATAGGGATGAACATTTTTTTTATCCTTTCCTCCAGCCCGACAGGGTAATTTTTTTTTTTTTTTTTATTGGATGCATATCACGATATATATTCTGGTATCAGTATACGCGGTGGCCAACATTATATAATATAATATATACGAGTATACACTAATGTAATATACAGTAACGTAATATATTGCGCAACGCGATTCCTGTTAGTGACACGAATGTGATTGGAAGAATATTATTACATATTATATTATATTATTTGCGGGCGTATACGAAACGAAATTTTCATATTATTATTTTATAACAGAAAAAGTACCTATCTACGTTTTTTAAAATAAAAAAATAATACTACGCGCTACGTAAAAGTGATTGATTATATAATATATAATGACTATAAAACCGTTATGACGGATAATATTATATATATAATAATCATTAATATCACATTTATTTATGAACAATATTCGTCTATTGTATATATATATAGGTATAACGTTTAATAGACTATAATAAAAACGATAATGTTAATCGTGTCAATATATATATATATATATTTCTATAACGCGGTAATCTCTATAATAGCTGATTCATATCGTCGTTGCCGCGGGTCTTGCGGCTAAAATGCTTTCGTTTTAGCGGCCGTTAATCCGTTAAAACGGCATTTAATACTCTGCGAAAAAAACGAAATTGATTGCAGCCTATATATTATGTAAATAAGTGAAAAGGGTGTTCATTATAATATTATATAATAATATGTGCAGGCATAGAGGATAGGCGGAGCGTAAAGGCGACGTATATGTGCTGCAGTGCTCACTGCAGCAGTGTGCATTATGTATAAAAATAAGGCACCCTTTTTTTTTTTTCATATTTTTTAATGGACAATAATTTATATTTCGCGAAATATTTTTGCGTCTTCTCCGCAATTGTTATTATTATTTTTTTGAATTTTTTAATCCATGCGTGAAATATAATTTATGTATTCTCGGAAGGGTTTACACGGACGGAAGGGTACGGGACGCGCATCTGCAATCTGCATATAAGGCAATGCGTTCCCACCGGCCGACAAAAAAAAAAAAAAAGAAAAAAAAGAACCCTTTGCCAGGTACGCACAAAAGGGACACAGAAATCGATTTACGGCGTGTTTGTTAGTACCTAACGTTGTAGAAAAAAAAGTGTTTGTTATTCGAAAATATAGAACAGTTTCGAGTCGGTATACGATTTCGTTATATTCGCGCGCGCAGACAACCCCGTCCTACTATATACACTGCAAGTGTTTGAAAACGGATATCATGTTCGAATATAATAATATTGTATATGTTCAATCGAATTCGACTGCAGAAAATTTCAATAATAATTTAAATTAGGGTTCACGAGAAGTAATATAATATAATATACGTGTGAGTATTTCCGTATATAGTGATCTACATGTATATACTATTTCTATATCGATTTCGTATATGATACCGTTATGAGATATACGCCTCTATAATACTTATACCTATATTGAGAAAATAATGAAAACAAAATATTTTGTGGGATTTTGTTGAATTTTATACCTATACTAGAAAATGCATAGTTTGAAAATGGTTCTGATTAGATATATTAAACCGATTTTTATTTTTAATAAATTAAATGTTACTATACTGATATTACTTGAGTTTTTTTTTTATAAAATAAAATACGTACACATCTACCGATATTATACATATATTTACATTTAAAAAAATGTTATTTTCATTTTATTTTATTCTCTGGTCCTATAACTATAAAATCGTTGTACGTCGTCGCACTTATTAGCACAAAAGTAAAAAGCATACGAATAACAAGTTGTCGACATTCATTTTTTCGGATATCTGTAGGAACTTTTTAACTCGAGATAGAATTTTTGTTGATCGTCGTCATTTTTTTTTCGAATTCCCGATATCATTAATCCGTATAAAATATCATACGTTATTTTATGTAAAACTCGAAAATTCACGTATTCCAGGGTCAAGAATAATAATAATAAATAAACGGCCGACGGGTGTTATTTTGTCGTCAGTGTGGCACGGTGAATTTGTGGTAAAATATATCGTCGGAAATCAAACACAATATTCTGAAGCGTGACGTATAGATAAAACGAGTTATTAAAAAACACACACACACACACACGCAAATCCCATCCCGTCCTGTAAATACATAAACATCCGGGGTTTTTACACGCACTTATACACATATACACATAGTCTGAGAGAGAAAGAGCTAGGGGTTGTGTGTAGGGATATATGATTTATTTCGGATGCTAGAGCAGTAGAGTACGTGTGAAATCGATGGACTTATTGGCGTGTCGGGCCGAAAATCAATTGACGGGAAACCGGTCCCGCGGCACGGAAAGGGGATGATGTCATTGTCATCGCGGGGACTAAGGGTAATTTTATATATATATATATATATATATTTAATTTAATTTTTTTATTTTTTGTATACCTACATCCGGGTGAGTGTATATAGTACTGCAGTATTCGAGTAGGACATCATATGACAGGTAGACACACGTGTGTGCACTCTGTCGAATTTGTACGAAACAAAAATTAAATAATAAAAAAATCCAGCCAAGTGTATTTGCTTTTACCACATATACACGAAACGAATGAAAGGTGTTTGAAAATATTGTTTGGCACGCGTTACGCGCGCGTGTGTGTGTGTGTGTGTGTGTATTTTATTTTTGTAAAAAATATACAATAACAACAGTAATAATAAATCGATAGATACGTTTCTTTTAAACACCGGTTTTATATGATTTAATTTTATTGTATATGTATAATAATATACGAGTATATATACCTGCACATATAGACGTATGGAAATGAAATTACACTCTACGTGGATTGCGAGTTATTCGAAAACATATTTTTTATTTACGACAGATACGAGAAAAATCATGCTATACGTACCCAAACACCAAAAAGTCAGTTTTTCAATGTTCTTCAATATTATAGGTATAGGTTTATTTTGAAACAGTGCGAACGAAACCTAAAATATTTTTAGTGACTAAAATGAGATTTATGACGTGCTATTTTATACCTATACTTGTTTACGCGACAAATTAAAATTTAAAAATTATTCTATTAATATTTTACGTATTTTTTTCAGTTAAGTTACGTTCAACTCGTTACATCCATCAACCCTAACAGAAAAAAAAAACGATTGGACGCATATGTAGGACTAACGCGAATTCGACACTTATTTCCAAATCATTTCCATCCAGGTGCATAATAATGTGTTTGGTAAATACGGGACAAAAAAAAAAAAATTCACGTAGAGTAATTCAATTACGAATTATTATGCAAACAACTATATAATATATTTTAACGCACCACCTATATAATACAATGAAATGTGTCTTTTGATCATGTATTTATATGTAAATTTAAATTATTTAACAATAAATTAGAAATTTGATTTATTCGGGTATGGGTTCGAACACAAAAAAAAAAAAAAGAAATACAAAACAATTGATTGAAATTTGAAATTTGATTGAATTATATATTATACGAATGGATTTATAGTAAAAACACTTCACGTGCTAGGTATTATAAATTATAATATAACGATGGTTAAGTGCATACTATGTGTTTTTGTTAAGTGCATATTTACGATTTTTCAGAAATCATATTTAAAGTTTTGTGTGTAAAAAAAGTATATTTAAAACCGTTAAACTTACAAATATATTCAAAATATAATAAAACTTAATATAAATTTCATCTATATCTCATCTGCGCACTTTAAAATACACTATCTGAAATGTTTGTTTTATTTTTACGAAAATTTCATTTGAGGGGACACAGTACCTGATTCCGTTGTATTTCCAATTTTGTGAACAATTGGTTGATTTTAGGATATGATGACCTATTATCATAATTAATAATGATGATATAATCTATGACATGCAGGAATTATATTTTCAATATATTTATAATAAATATAAATTATATTATTCAATATAATTTAAATGTTAAGCAAAATATTTATAATTTAATTATCACATTATTCATACATTTGTAAAATCTTAAAATTATATTTATCGAAAAACAATTCCTACATGTCATACATAGCTTATGTTTTCTTTATTAATATGTTTACAAATTTTAAAATGATTTTAAAAGGTAAAACACCTATTATGAAGTAGATATATAAAGGACAATATTTTGAAGACGATGTTGTCGGTGTTTCACGATACTTTAATTATATTGTTCAACATTGTATGTTTTACTTTTTAATAGGACATTTACTTTTTTAATGATTAATATATTTTTTTAATCCCGATGAAATTGTATATTTGATAATAGGCGTGTTAACTCTAAATTCACTTTAAGAAGTCATTTCGTTTGTTTTTCGTAGAAACCGTTTTTACTACTGAAAATCATTGGTTTGGCGTTCTCTTAAGAGGACGTGATACCCGTATTTGTTGTCTCCGTCTAATCAACTGATAATATACGAAATTTACATTCAGCATTTGTATCACAACTTTGTAATTTATATTATTAGAGTAAATTGACCTATATTACAAAATTTATAGTTGAGATCATTATCTGTGCCGTAACGTCGTTTTTATTTCGATTTTTTTTTATTTTGCAAAAGGTATATAACTATTTTAAAAACCCATTAATTAAAATAGATATATTTTTCCTTAAAATTAAAATTTCGGAAAATAGACGACACTACGACATAAGTAATAATCTTCTCCATTTGGAAAAAGGTCAATTTACTCTGATATGAAAAACGACAAAGTTGTGATACAAATTCTGAACGTAAATGTAGTATATTAAGATGACGATACACACGCGATTTTCAAGGGGTTTTGTATAGGCAATTTTTATGAAATTTAAAAAAAAATGAAAATCCAACAATTTAAAAATATTTACCTATAATTGTTGTACACGATATTTGTTAAAAACCACGTTATTTTTATCAACTTGAGAATATTGCATTGAGATGAAATGAAAAATCAAATATAAAGAACAAAGTTATCTAGCGACTGATGTAACCGATTTATGACATATTTATTTTTATTCGTTTTATGAGCAGTTAAAATTTCTTTTAAAAAATCTATATATTTTAACTACATATCTATAAATCTATATATTTTAATAGCTCATAAAATGTGTAAAAATCTATATATCAAAAATCATCAGTTGCTAGACAAAGTTGTTAGCTAGAATTTGTTTTTTATTTCGTATTTCTAACATGTTTGTAAGTTAGTCGAGATGAAAAATGCTAATGCAAGTTTTTCATCAAAAAATTGTCGGTGTGGTGCGGGCGTCCTCTTAACAGTTATGGTTAGACGGAGACAACAAAAATATAGTACAGGTATCACGTCCTCTTAACCATCGACGTATATATAATATATATATATGTATAATGAGGTGAGAACAAAAATATCCTATGTCTGATTTATACAGTTTTCGGGAGAGCATTTTTGAAGTTTGACGATCGATTTTTTTGTTTTTGTCAGTACATCCTTTGAAGACGAAAAAAATATAAATAAATACTAAAACATTTAATTTATCATAATATTATCATTAGATAAATGTAAAAAAGTAACGCAGAGTTAATAAACAAACAAGAACCATAACTGTATTAAGTTAGAAACAATTTTTGTTCTCAATCGTAATCACAGAATATAATATTTCGTGATATAAAATATTGTTGAAGTGATACCAATAGACTAGGTATATAATAATATAAAGCATATTTCATTGTGGTTAACTTTTGTTTGCCCGTAAATTTCACCGTATTAGTGATATCGTGCAGTGATATACGTACACAACTGTTTTGTTCTGACAAAATTGCGGGGTATCCTTTCACACAGAACTTTTTTGAATTGACTGCAATGTTTAAAAACAAAAAAGTTCTATCGACTCGTACAAAAACCGACGAATGTGGACGTTTTTATTGCACAGAACTATTTCGTTTTTCACATCTCATATCGGTCGTAAGACTATATACCGATGTAAGTTCAAACGATAGACCGTTCGTATATTATACAGTGTACGAATTATCGAAAAACCCGTTTTGGAAAATACCAGACATAGAACTTTTATACGAATAAAATGTATAATAGGACGTATATTTATACGTATTTCTTTTTGGGTCGAACGTCCAAGTCCACAGTGTAATAATTATTGATCGGCACACTCGGTGGCCGTGATGAAAGACGGTGTGTCTTAATGGTTTCGGCGTAAGGAGAACGAGGTCGATGTTGGGGCATTAACCCGAAGGATTTTTTACACGCGTTTGTAAACAAAATGCAGGCGCAGGAGTGACGGTGGCGTCTGCGGTATGGTTAGGGAAGCAGGGCGAAAGATGAATGAGTTTATTTAACGTGCTGTGTGTGTGTATATATATATACGCGAGCGGATTGCGCACTGGCGAGTAGACGGGGGAGGGGGTAGGCCCGGCAGGCATGTTAATGACTTGACTTGCGCGCGAAATTCTCCCTCATTCACGAAACACATCCCCACCACCACCACCACCACCACCGCGAGCCGTCCTTGCACATCCGGGTATATACGGAGTTCAATTAACTTTGTTTGCTTCCCTTCCCCTCCAACCTTTCTCTTTCCGTCAAACTCATTCCCCTTTCCGGCCCGACGACGCCGCCGTCTTTTTCGGAACTATTAAAAAAAGAAAAAAAAACGAGGGCGAATAATAAAGCACCGTGCGTGGGTGTGTATATACGCACGCTTTTTTTTTTTTCATTTAAAAACTTTCTCTCATCTGTTTTCTTTCACCCTTATTATTATTATTATTATTTTTTTTTTCTTTTGGCCATGACCCAAATGTCTGCGCTGCCGCCGCCGCCGCTCTTGACCTGCCCGACAAATTTCCGAAGCCGGAAAAAAGACCACGGTAATTTTCGGTCAATCGTTTTTTCTGGTTTTTCGTTTTGACTCACGATTTTCTCCGGCAACATTATTCTGTACGTCGCGTTCCGTACACGTGCGGCATAATACGGCGAAACTCCCGATATAAATCCATACATACCTAACCGGTATATACGTATGTATATTATAATACTTGTGATGTCGGGAAAAACGAATAAGAGAGTTGAATAGTATATATATATAATATGTGTGTGTCCGTTACCAAGGCAACAGTTCCAGGGTCGTTTGAGGGAAAAAAATAGCACGGGAGAGGGTGTATACACACATATATGCAATGGCCGACGATATGTGTAATATGTGTGCGTGTGCAGGCGTCCCTGTATACGAATGGGGTAAGTGCACACGCCACCCACCTCCTTGCCGCCGCGGTGGCACTAGAGCGCCGTATATGCGTACCTACCCTTATTTGATTGATTTCATGGAAGGAAAACGACGGGATATACGGCCGGACGGTTAGGTGGGGTGGGCGAACAGAGGGAAAAGTATAGGAGACGAGGGACGGAGGAGACTACGCGACCTGTCGCTGCCAGTGGCTTGTGAACATTGTTTAGCGGAGAGGTACCACGTCTCGGGGTGGTGAGATGAAGAGGTTTTAGAAAAATAGCGTATTCCCGGGGGGCACGAGTGTAACGAGCACACGCTGCAGGAACAGGAAAAGTCGGGCGGATAAGCGCCGAAGGAAAAAGGAGAAGAATAATGTTCCGAAATTGCGTTGTTGCGCGGTAGCCGTATATCCTTGTTAGCCGCCTTTTCATTTTTCTAACCCTTGTACAATCCCTCTGCGGAAACCATCCTATTACGTAACAATTCAAAAAATGAAAACCAAACGTCAGATAACAATGATAACGCGCCAGTATTAAACAACGGCAATGAATGTAATAGCATTAATCTGCAGTGCTTTGCGACACTATTACGGAGAGATGATATTGTAAATAATCCGTTAAAATATGTCCGGAGTACCTTATACAAGATTATACTTTTTCACAGCCTATAATAATATGTGTGTATTGGATTTGGGTTTCAACAACATATTATTGTAACTATGAAATGTTCTCAACTCGGTGATTTATAATCGCACAATTTAGAAAATATAAATGTAAATTACTAATACCTTACTTAGTGGCGGCCAGTTTATCCGCCGGGGTAAGACCAGGGATAGTGGATCCCCCCCCCCGGAATTGTATAATTATACATAATTTAATCCGCAAACACTTTTTATAATTAAATATATATATATATACCTATATCGTATACTGATAAACGGAACCCCCCCAGGAAAGAGTCGAAAAACAAATAATAGTAGGTACCTAGTAAACTTAAAAACTATAAGAAGAGAGCATATTATTTTCTGATTTGCACAATACCCATCCTGTCACTCCATATGCATATAATATTACATCAATCTAGAAATTAATTATATTATACTTAGTTTAATACAATTTAAAAGTACTTTATATTCATATTTTATGTATCGTCTAAGAAAAATACCCATCGTTTTTTTTAAAAAAAAAAAAAACAATGGCCACGCAACTCTAAAAAAAATATATATATACCTAACATGTTAATCGGTAAAATAATATATTAATGGATATTATATACGAAGACGAACGCTTTAAATTCGTTTCTTACATATAATCGTGCAGAAGGGTTTTAAATTTTTAGTAAAAAATGAAATTCAATACCGTGTACGCATTTTTCGATTACGAAAAATATAATAATACAACAATATTTAAATGGGTTTTCGGAGCCAGCGAGAGGGTTGTTTGTAGGGTACGATTGTGTATAGTCAAATGTGACAACTATTTTTGTATATATATATACGTACCCACGTCCCGTACAGCCGTTACGGAATTATTTAAAACTCACTCGTATATATTTATACCGCGCACATATATATATACTCGTATACGCGTGTAATATATATAATATATAATTATTATTATATTCGAAACCAGGCACATCTTAGGGGTATTTTTTTTAACATCCATACTACTTTGTCGGACCACCCCTTTACGTACACACGAAATGGAAAAAAAAAGAACCGAGAGTGCAGTGGTACGTGTGCACAAATAGGCCGGTTATTTCGGCCATTGTTATTATTGCGGGGGAAGATCGAGAGGGGGTCACAGTGGACCTGGCAAAAGAAGAAAACGGTGGAAAAATCTCGTCGTGCATATAATAATAATATGTAGAATCGACGTATATAATATATTATTAGTAGGGCTGTGAATTTAATGCAGTAAAAAACCTTAAAAAATGCATTTAAAATGTCAAAAAATGCATTAAAAATGCACTTAAAATGTTAAAAAATGCACTGTAAGTACTAAGCACACTCACGAACGTCGAACAGGTACTAAACGACAATGCCAAATAGTTTACAGATACCTACTTGATCTGGAAATTTGTGACTGACATGCCACAAATAACTACTCCACTAATTGCCTTATCTTATCGAATCCTGACCAAATCAAACGCTGTAATTACAACCTTATACAGCTTGTGTAAAATATTATTTTATAAAATATAAATTTTTCGTATATACAGCATGTGCAAAATAAAAAATATGTGTGTAAACATGTTAATTGACGGAATTTGATAAA